>CP045901.1:12934471-13048786 GCA_013387185.1 Caligus rogercresseyi
CATTATATTTTTCTATGTTACTGAAAGAGGATTTTTAATCCCAAAAGCTTGCCTATCTTTTATCATACATTGTTAAGTTTACCTCGTTACAATGCATCCGCAAAAAAAGACAGAGAAAAGTATCCTTCCAAAAAAACATCGAAGATATGCTTGATAATGGCTCCATCTTTTTACGTTCCATTTCGTCGGATTTTACTCACTTATTTCGTGTCTCGGAATTGCCGAAGATGATTTTTAAAAAAATATTAAAGAAAACTCTCCATCAAGGAGATTGAAAAACCTCTTCCAAAAGGACCACTCAACAACTATCATTAAGAAAATAATTCACGAGGGGAGACAATCACCAATCCCAAAAATATATTGAAACTCTTTCATGTAAGATTTCAAAAGCTTCTTGGTGGAGAAAGAGTTCATTTTCCCCGTCCAAGATTGGGTAAAAACCTGATTTTTACCAAAAGTACGATTGAACAACATATAAAAAGAAGCTCAAGGAAGGAAAAGCAGGGCCAGATGGCATCTGTGGCAAAATCTTCGCTGAATGCAACCATGAAATCGTTCCCTATTTGTTTGAATTTGGGAAATCGATGGAGATTCACGGAAAACTCCCGAAAACCCTTACGAAAGGACGAATTACCTTAATCCCCAAAAAAGGTTGTGCGACTGATTTAAACAACTGGCGCCCTATAACTGTTCTCAACGAGAGCTATAGGATTCTTTCCGGTGTTCTGGTCTCTAAAATGGAGCCAATCTTAAATAAAAAATAGGGAAAGAACAAAAGGGATTCCTGAAGGGCCGGAAAATTTCGGATATTTCAAGGAACATTGGAACCGCTATTGAACTTTTATCTAAAAGAAATACATTTGGAGCCATCATCGCCGTCGATTTTAGCAAAGCCTTTGACACGATAGAGCATCGGCATATTTTTAGAGCAATCAGGAAAAATCTCCCTAAAATATATTTTAATCCTATAAGAGCCCTACTGTACAATGGTACTTCCACAATCTCTATGGGAGAAGTAGAAAGCGACCCTATAATCCTACAGAAAAGTTGTCGTCAAGGCTGCCCTTTAGCCCCACTCTTATTCATTACCGGGCTTGTAGAACTGAGCGAATCAATCATTAAAAAGTACGGAGGATTTGGTGTGAACTTTGGTCTTCTAAGCACATTATTGATTTATATGCTGACGATGTGACCCTAATGATTGAAGCGAATTCTGAAGAACAATTACTCAAGAGAATTGAAGTGATTTTGGGCCACTTCAAAAAATTTGAAAAGCGGTCTGGGCTGAAGGTAAACAAACAAAAAACTTATATTCTTCCCTTAGGCAAGTGGAACCCTGTCAATGACTTGATCATCTCGGGTTGCTCTGTTAATAAAAGTGTGCAAATTTTAGGAATTACTTGGGAAGGAACGGGTGCTTCGGAATCGAATTGGCTAATGTGAAAAATCTCATCAGTCGATCGATCCCACTCTGGAGAAATAATAACCTCCAAAAGAGGATCGACCTCTATAATTACATCATTGTCCCCGCCATTATTTTTAAAGCGACTTCTATACCTTGGTTAGCAGAGCGAGCCATAATGGAAGAAGAATTTTGGCTGAACAAGTTATTCCATCAGAGCTATCTGAAGGCCCTGAAAAGACCAAGATCACACCTAGGAGGAGGTCTAAGTTTGTTGTCCAAAATTTTACCAAAGATTTTTCAAAAGGTTTTAATAGATATCTCAACGCATCCGCATGATGAATGGCGTTCAGTTTTTACATCAAGCCCTGCTTTTATTTGGTTAATGTTAGGAACAGATTTTACAAATGACAAACTAGAAAATTTATCCGCTTTTATGGCAGCTATTCAGCGATTAATTTGGAAGGGTACTCCTCGTTTTAATTCAAATTCCACGATTGATATTGTTCGGCAAAACTATAAGAAGAAATTTTTCTTCCGTAACCTTCTTGCACCAAAAGAGCTGGAGTGGATTGCTCTATCTCGAGAGATTTATTCAATCCACGATCTTCATCGAGAGCCAGTATTTAATTCTGGAAAGTTCTTCTTTCCACTTAAGCGAGCGGCAATCTCTCATCAAGTTCCAGACCCTTGGCATTTGAAGATGTCATTTTTGTCGAATTCTAAAGAAGAAGCTGACCAAATTTGCGAGAAATATATTAAAGAATTGGACCTTCCATTATCGTGGAGACCTCGAATATTGAGTTCAATTTCGGGAATTTATGAGGACAGGAGGTTCACAGCTCAGTTCCAAATATCGTCGGGTTGTATTTTCTTTAACACTCCTTGCAAAGATTGTGGAGTGATTTACAACAAAATATCACATGCATTTGCAAATTGCCCGGCTCTTGACATCTTGAGAGAGTTTGTTTCTCTAAATGTCAGGGGGATATGTGAAAAAAATATACCTCCTATTCTTTTATTTGGTCTTAATTCAAACCATAAAAGTCCTCCAAAATCGCGTGCCTTGGACATGTCTCTTCTAAGTTGTCGAAGTTACATTTCGCAACAGCTAGCTAGCGCCGATTTTATATCCAAGTATGATATCAAAACTATTTTGATCTCTACTGCAGCTAGGTACTCAGCCTTATCCATTAAGATCCCTGATGTCAATTGTTCCTCTTGGATGTATACAGGCGACTTAGTCAGATTTTATCCGTCCTGCTCACAGCAATATCTCAATTTCTTAAAAAACTTAATTAAGATTAACAAAAAATTAAGAAGTTAAATAAATAATATTATAATTTACCCCTTCTGCGGAAGTGATTCATCCTGGGAATTTTCAAATTTTATTGTACCATATTCATTATACAATGTTTTGTTACTTTTATTTGAATTTAATTTTTAAAGAGTAATCTTTATAATTAATGTCATTGTCTGATGTATTGTGTTTTGTTTTAATAGTCATGAATAACTTTTATATTTAGGGAACTAATTTTAAACTACAATGTTTATTTATACATTATATTATGTGCATTTTCTCTGAATAAATAAAGTTTTACAAAAAAAAAAAGAGGGTTGTTCCTTTTTATATACTGAACTCTATTTCGGAGTCAAACTAACAAGTAATATATTTACATGTTACACAAGGGGAAGACATCTTTATTTATATTACTCATAAAAGAAATCCAGCAACGATCCTCAATCCAGTAAAATTTCGAAAGGCACAAAAGTAATCATTTCCTCACTCTGAAGTGCAAATAAAACATGGAAAGCCCTTTATCTTTTTAAAGGAAAAACACAAACGTTTATTCAGACGTAAAAGGCAATGATTCATTGAGAAAATATATGCATGATATAATCTGTTAATGAATATATTAGTGTTTGGATACGTGAGGAAACCTATTCCACCATTTTTTCGTGCGAAGGGCTCAAAGCAAGACTTTTAACGTCGTAGACCGACAAAAATGGCTTATTTCATTAAGCCATTTATTACCAGCTGATATCAGATTGAGCTCTAGTTTGGTAGGGCTGATCTAGGAACTTAACAGACACACGGCTCGTGAACATCTTCACAACTATTGACGGGTTTTGTCGTTTCAAGAGTTGATTTATGAACTTAAATATTGGCTTATGAATACGCTTTAGAAAACGTTATAAGATCGTCACAGTCGTTGTGTCATTTATGTATGCGATTGAGCTCAAAACAACAGTTGACTATAAGGGTATTCGAAGAAGAGCCATCCAATGTAAATTTCCCAAAGCACTTTGACTCGAAACAGGCCAACAAACAACTCTTTTACTTTGTGAATCAAGTGGCCCAAACAAGCGATTTTTTAACTGTCAAATAGCAAAATTGATTACCCATTAATGCCGATTGGGAGATATGTTCCCAGAGCGTAAAAAGCGTTATTATAACACAACTAAGGCATATTTCAAAGTTCAAACAGATTAACTTTATTTCTAACAGCTTTACCTACATGAGATAGCCCATATTATTTAATAAAAAATAATAATGTACTGGTAGTTGCTGTTTGAAAGTACGTGTTTGAGGACGTTGAAAATATGCCGAAATCGTATTGTTCTAATGGGTATGTAACAGCTAATTTTTGAATGAATATTAATAATTTTAAAGAAAACGATTCTTAAAATATATAGCTTCTTTTAAAAATATTACTTTATATATGTTATAAATGTTTTTTCAAAAATAAATGCATCAACATTTAGAGTGGGAACAAATGTGCCCATTCGGCATTCAAGTGAAGCTGTGCCTAGCATAAAGTGATGAAAATAACAGATTCCACGGAGAGTTTATAAGCGTTGACAAAATAATGGTCCCCTATAATGGACGGGATGGGATAAACAATACACCCGAGGAAAACCTGTCCGATTTGGTTTCAGGTTGTGGGCAGCTTGTGCTGCTGACGGTACTTTGCTACAGGTCGAACCTTTTTGTGGATCCTTCACCACATTCCTGATTATAGGTTTGTTCATGGTCCAATTGTCGTTTTGGAAATGGTAAACCAGACCAAGTTCATCCAAGGGCAACACGTCATCTGTGACAATTATTTTGGATCCATTCCCATGCTTTTAGAATTATCACGAATGGAATTGCCTGCACCACAACTCTTCGTGAGATCGGCTGGGTGGTGCTCCAGTGTTGACAAAACAACTATTGAAAAAGAAACCTCGAGGATCCATGGACGAGGTATTTATTGGTTGTGTCTCGATGTCAAGTGGAAGGATAACCAGGTAGTGAAAGTGGCTTCAAATAAAATGAGAGCTCAACCACTACAGAAAGCAAGACGTGGGATCGAAAAAAAGAGGAAGTATGTTGAAGTTGACATGCCAAATTATATTAGTACGTCCATTCGGAACATGGGGGCGTTGACATTTTTGACCAGCAAGTTGCCGCATATAGGGTAGGATAAGGTCGAAAAAGTGTTGGTGGCCTTTGTTTGCTTGGAGCCTAAACGCACAGGTTGTCAATGCATGGCGCTTCAGTAGACGGGGCAATCCTCGTCTGAGTCTCTTGGACTTCTCAAGAAATTTAGCCAATGTGGTCCTAAAAACTTAAGGGTTTGCAAAGAAGCGTCCAGGACCTAAGTATTCATTGGTGAGCGCGACAAACAGTATTCGACTAAATGAAGGTAATAATTGGACAGCAAGAGGAGTGCATTCGAGAAGTAGATGCCGAGAATGCAATGGAAAACTCCTCATATCTGCAAAAAATGTAATGTTCCTTTGCATCCAGAATGCATGGAACTTTACCACACAAAATAAAAATTATTATGAAATAAATAAATATATATGTAAACTTTTAATAAAAAGAGCTGTATTCAATAGAATATATACTAAATATGTTATGCTATATACATTATTTAAATGCCGAGTGGGCACATATGTGCCCGTATTTTTTAAATGTTTATTAAATATGACTATTTTTTTGTACGAAATGTTTTAGAGCACTATATTGATTCATATAATTTAAAAATTAGGGAAAATTATTACACGCATCAAAAAAATTGCGTGCTCAATGATTTTAAACTAGGCATTGATGTTTTTTTTTCAAATGAAATAAAAAAGTGGTTTATAAATTGGATTGAACGCATAAAAAAATTATATATCCTGCGGGGAAACCTTTGCAAAAATATAAAGCTAATTTGGAAAATACGTAGTAGGAGTTTCATTATAAAGCAAGAAAAACAAATACACAGTAGCCTATTATGATGAATGATTAGCTTAGATATAATAGTGTAAGTTTATATTTGCATCTACAGCAGCTGGCAACATGTTTTTGAAATAAATATAATGAGATATTTAAGTTCCTTAGACATGACTATGCAACTATATCTTTATAATTACCAATTTACTTTATATTCACATATGTTTAGGATGTATAAAGCAATACTTTGTATTCAATTGATATTGGCAATCTTATAAAAATTATAAATAAAACATTATATTTCTATTGGGTGCCGTATTAAGTTGGGTTTTTTGACACTTTAAAGTATACTGAACATACATTAAATTGATATATCTTTCGGATTGTCAATATTTGTCGAAAAAATTGTCAATAATTATTGAAAAACAAGCTATTAATTTTGATCTAAATTTGTAAATGTAAAATTGGATTTTTGTTGTGATAAAATACATATGCCATTGATGTGATATATTAATTAATAATATCTTAGATTCTTAAAGAATAATAATAAAATAATATTTAAAAAATAGTATAAGATAACACCAAACTTTCACTTAATTTGATTGTGTCTATTAACATTTTTGCTTCAGAATATAATTATTGACAAAATATTTTTTTATAAAAAGTGATTTATTTCGGTGTACATTAAACTCAATACTATAATAAAAGCTATTCGAAAAAGGGACCAGGAAAATATGGCCCAAGAACTAATGGCTCAAAATAGAAAAGAAATGAAGACCAATATGGGTGAGGAAGTATTTGAGAGGAGTAAAATCAAGTAATACAAATGTACTCATTTCTCATAAAAGTTGAGTAACTAAAGGCAACACACAGTTTACTTTTGCAATTATTTGTTACTGCCTATAGACATTTATTCGAGCCATTTTCTATGTTGGGCCATTTCTTCCTGATCTATTTATTCTTTTGCTATTTCTTCCTAGGATTTATCAGTCATTTCATCCAAATATCAATAAACACACGTCGCTCTTAAGTTGTTTTCGAGTATGGAAAAAACTGACATATAATATTATTCTAAACATGCCCTTTCTTTAATGTATATTTACATTTCAAATTCATTGTAAAAAATGATTTTGTATATATATATATATATATATATATATATATATATATATATATATATATATATATATATATATATATATATATATATATATATATATATATATATATATATATATCTATATATATATATATATATATATATATATATCAGGAAACGACAGGGTACCCGGCTGTTTTTTGGCGTCCCGGACCGGCCCGGTGTCCCGGTTTTTTAGACACCGGGCCAGGACCTACACATTTTCTTTCGTCTGTCATTAATAAAGTAACGACGTTTTTTAGGAACGAATTATCAAAATATTACTTTCTAAAAAACGTCATCACTTTTTCTAAGAATTTTTTTATTTTCGAACGTCTTTTCTAAAAAAACGTCGTCACTTCAGAATATCGAAGGAACAAAATATATATTAAGTCCCGGCTCGGGTCCCAGTGAAAAAAGGTGTCCCGGTCGTTTCCTGATATATATATATATATATATATATATATATATATATATATATACATTTAACAGATACTTTGTTTTTTATACAGGGTGATAATATTATTAATATTATAAATAATTCCACAACTAAGTATCAATTTTTTAGTATTACAACGATGTATTTGTCTATAAGTTATGCGTTGTTAGTTTTTGACGAGTATAAAAGCAGCAGAAGCAGCATAAATCACTGTATTTGCATGAATAAAAATAAATTGGATTTTTTGGGAAATTATTTGTAGCTACTCATGCATACTATGCATTAATAATCATCATGTATTTGATTCCATGACATGAATGTTCTGTCTGTAAATATGAAGGAGAGAATTGCATTCTCACTGAGTAATTTAGGCTTTATTTTATGTACACCATTCCAAATGTGCAAAATATGTACACAAATATTTTAATTGCATGCAAGGAAAAATAAAGATAGATCAGGAGATCTGAAGTAGAGTACTAGGAGTGGGCGGCATGAAGAAAGGACACATAAAGTTTAATAAGGCCAACCCCATCTTTTGTTCAATGATTTATATACTTTGATGACATTTTTCATTATATTATTATCGTACATTCTACCATTTTTTTCTTAAATAAAGACTCAAGAGAGAAAAAAAAACTGGCAGGGGAAGTGCTTTCCCCTTCAGAAAGACTATATTAAACAGAATCAAGAAAAGTAACAATATAAACAATTGAACACCTCATGATATGACAAACTTATTTTTGCATTCTCCCAGTGCAGTTGAAGAAAGACCAGGACCTTAAGTGAATTGTCCAAGAACGCCTTACAGACAGCCGAAAACAAGAGATCTCTTAGAAATTGTTGAATATTATGCATATTAAAAATCTTTCCCAAAAGTATTTCAAAATTTTCAGTTTTTGTCAATATGAAGCTTCATTTTTCCATTGCACTAGTTTAAAATAACTTTTTTATCTTTATCATCTAAAATATTTACTTTTGAGAAAAAGTCCTTAATGGCATCCATGATATTAGTTTTCAAAATTAGTTTATTTACTATTCCAAAGTCATATATTTTCATCAACTATTTGCTTATACAGAATAAATATATTTTATACTACATCAAACGAATATAAATATAGACATATAGGAAAAAATATATATTTATTGAAGAATACTTTAAGATTAAGACTGAAATATATTATATGAATTGATAAATTGACACATCAATTCAATTTCTCTACTACATTTAATGCGTCTAGCAATTGAAGGATGTACATAACAGTACGCTTTCTTTCTTTATATATATATATATATATATCTTTTGAATACGTGCTCAGGCCTCAATAGAATATAGATTTATTATTAGAATTACTTGTGTTCAAACAGAATATATTGAAACTAAAAATAAGTATACAGGAAATAGCCTTGAAGATATATTCTTATGGTAATAGCTTAGAAACTCTCTGGCTATGACGTGTATTAGGTATATACCACGATTTACATATTTATTTTGTATAAATATGTATATTTATATATAATATTCTATTTCATCAAAAGATTTGATTAAATTTGATTTTTCAAAAATAGAATATATTTCTCGTAACACTTGAGTAAAATAGTGGTCGGATTTTATTGACATTAGAAAAGCTACAAAAAATATTTAGATCAACAACATTCATGATTTGAGTTGTTTTTCCAACTGTTTTCAAATAGCTGAGGCATGCGTATGCACTTAGTTCGTTACAGAAGCGATATATAATCCTTGTTGAATGATATTTTTAAACGTATATTTTTATAATCCTCAAAGCTAGAATCAACATTCAATGGTATAATGCAAGAAAAAATGTATAAAAAATATTATGTTTTATAAAAAATATTGTTTCTTCACCCCTATATTTATAGATAATATATAAAAGGGTATTTGGTTCATGTTTGTAAAAACACATAAAAATAAGAGATATATATATATATATATATATATATATATATATATATATATATATATATATTTTATATATGATAATATATTATTTGAACTTATGAGTATTGAAAAGAACATAGATTTACTACACAATAAATAAATTTCAATTTTTTTTTCAAAAAAAAAAATGCTATTTATAAATTAACTCAACATAACAGATATGAGAACATAATTATAGGAATAAGCATCTTTCAATAGAATTGTAAGAGTTGTACTGATTTGCTAATGGCATAAGTATTTTTAAATATTTCTAACAGTTATTTAAAACCAAGCTCAATATGATAGAATGAATTACGTTTTAGTGTGATGGACTTATTAGGAGGATAACTGTAATAGTATGTATAACTCATATGCATACATCTCTCTACTCTTGCTCAGGCAAGACTCTTTGCTTGTGTACATCTCTTTACTCTTGCTCAAGCAAGACTCTTTGCTTGTGTACATCTCTTTACTCTAGCTCATGTAAGACTCTTTTGTGTATACTTCCCCCTCCCGAATTTTACTATAAAAGAGACTGACTCCTTATATTTGGGGTCTTCACTCTTTGATCTACATTGGAGTAATAAAGATCACTTGGTTTCAATATTCCGCCTTGTCCAACTTTATTCATACCATCCGAGGATAACACAATCGGTAGGATCGGTCGCTAAATATCACATGGCGCAGTCGGTAGGATCGGTCCAAGAATATCACAATAACAAACAGTATTTGTTTGTATACACTTAAGAAAGATGAATTAAAACTGATATTTTTTATGATGTAAAAATAATGTCTGTGTAAATATTACATAGAGAATTTAAAAATAAAAGATTATTTTATTACTTTATCAAGATTATTGTGAGTAAATAAATTCATATTATTTAGTCATTAAAAGTGATTAGTTTTAAATTAGTGGATTTTTTGTTTGTTGAATTAATGTATCAGTACCTTTAATAAAAAAAATACAAAAATTAAGGTGGTTATAAAGTTTTATTATTACATAGAATGAGAATTCTAAAGAATAAATTGCTCATATCTTTTATATTACAAGTCAATGAATAACTGAGTATTTTTCAAACATTTAAATTGCATTATTGTATATGCACAGAAAATAAATGCATTTTCAAATGCATCTACTCTTATCATACATGCATGATAAAAAAGCTCTTAAAAAAGAGAAGGGAAGTTTGCCTTCGTGGCCACGGTAGACATGCTGAGAAAGGATTTGAAGGAAATTTAAGTGTACATGAAATTTATTTGAACTTATTTATAAATAAATCCATTTGATTAACTTCTCTTCAGTAGGCTTTCATATATAAGTGTATGTAGATGCATTATACAAGTTCAGAGGAGATAAAGAAACTAGATCTCTATATATAGTATACTATTCCCATATTTAATATCACAAAAATCATTAGGATAATCAATTATTTTCTTTCAGTTTCAAGAACGTATCCATTGGAACCAGCTTTGAAATGTCGTTAAAACTAAGTAACATTTTTATAGACAAATGACAAAAATATTTTAAAATACAGTGGTCCATTTTGCATATTTGGATCGATGAAGTTGTATCCGTGTGGGTATGAATAAGCAGAATAACACTATATACATATAACCCATTTTTATTTTTTAGAGCATTAAAGCAACCAACAAAAGAGTATCCATTCTAATGATCTTTTCAATGAGATCCATCAAAATTAAACTTTGAACCAAAATACAATTCTTATAATTGTTGATTATTATATTATCTATGCAAATAATCATCCACTATATCAAACTATGTTCAACTCTCAATGTTGGGTGCGCAGGTTCGAATACTACCGAGAGGGATAATCATTTTTGGTCTACCTCATTGATAAGATTCTAGGTTCGATAGACTAATTTTATTGCTTTAATGCTTATTTATATCCTGTCGGATACTGCAATTCTGTCAAACCATATAGATAAAAAACATCAATTCCGCATGGATTATAATGCTTTTTTTTGGTCTAGAATAAACTTTATTCATAAAGTAAAATTTTATATAATATATATGAATAAGCTTTTTAATTTAAAATCAGATCTCCGAACAAAGATTACGAAAGAAAAAATATAAGTTGTTTAACACGAATGACAAAAAGACTTATGTTTGGGTCAGACCTGACTAATTATGTCACATCAGCTCTATCTTCAATTTGGGGATGTGCCCAAAGAATTATTTGGAAAAACTCCCCGGTTTTTAATCAAGATTCAACGGTTGACGTTATTCGTGGTAAGGCTGACAAAGTACTTTTTTTCAAGAACTTGAGTAGCCCAAGCACTCTTGAAGAAAGTGCAATCAGGACTGATACCTATACCATTCATGACATAGATAGTCGGAACCTTTTCAGGGATGGACGATTTTATTTTGCTCTGGCTAGGTCTGCAGCCAGACATCGCTTACTAATGCCTTGGCATATGAAAATGGCGGCTCCGTTCTGTATAGCTGCCGTAAAGAGCGAGGAGATTTGTCAAGCCTTTATTAAGCTTCTGGTTCTCCCTGATAGTTGGACTCATCGCATTTTGGGTTCACTGCGTGGGATCAAAGACTGCAAACAATTTACAGCGCAATTTCAAATTTCTTCAGGCCTCACAAGATTTGATCGACCTTGCAAAGATTGTGGGCTTTTGTTCAATACAACTTTGCATGCTTGTGTTGACTGTCAGGCGGTCAACATAGTAAAGAAATTTGTAGCCCTCAATATCAGGGGCCTAGAAAAAAAATGTGTGGTCAGATATTGCAAAGCTACGGTACTGTTTGGTCTCGGCAAAGGTGATAAGTCAGCTAGGTCGAAAGCAATTAATAACTCCCTTCTAAACGCTAAAGGTCTCATCGCGAGGTGCATCACCAATAATGTTCCCATCAAAGCCTTTGAGTTGAGATCCATCATGATCTCTGCTGCAGCAAGGTATACTGCTCTGGACTTAAAGATTCCCTCACTTTTGGATTCCACATGGACGTTAGCGGGGAGGGAGGTGAAATTTTATCCTTCATCCTCACTCTGCCATAGGAAGACAATCAAGAGAATACTGAAATTTTACAAGAACTCTTATTGATTAATTTTTGTGTAATTTACTGTTTTTATGATTTGTTAATTATCTGTATGTTTTAGATTTTATTGTTGAGTGTATCTCATGACTTTTATCTGCTTGTTTGTTTGTTCCATTACGTTGCTAAAAATCTAAGCTAGAATGCTTATTTATGTTAAAAAATTACGCATTAGCATCGTTTTTCTTCTATACATTGTATATTTTTTTGGAGCTGTGAAAAAAAAAAAAAGACAATTTCTTGCGATAAACCCAAATAAATCTTCATTATCATTATATACAGTTTGGGAGTGTATTTTTCGTAAAGAATTAATTCTAAAGGATCAAAAAATCAAACAGAGTAAATTTGTAATGATTTGAATGCTTTGGAGTTGTTGTGAATGAATGTTTTTCAAATTGACATTTGACTTTCTTTATTATATGTTTCTAGGGCGCTTCCGTATTCGTATTTGACAAGCGAAGTGTTGAAAAGCTTCACAAACCCAAGCGGAAGGAAGCTGTGACAGAGCTCCTACGCCAGGGATTGAACCAGCTTCAGTGCTTTCGTCATCCCAAGCTCCTTCATATCCTTCATGGAGCTGAGGAAAACTCAGACACACTGGCCTTTGCCTCTGAGCCCCTCATTGGCTCCCTCAGCAATATCCTCAGCTCCAACCCACATAACAATAATAGCTCTCAAGACCAGGAGTTCAAGGGTGGAGAGTATCGGCCCAGCCTTGGGAGTCTGGGGGCATCATCTTCCCTCTCTGGGTCCAACAACAGCGGCGGCGGGGGGTCTTCTGGCAGCATCAAGGATCTCCCGCCATCTAGCGGTGGGGGGAGTGGAACTTCCTCCTCTTCTACTGTCATCAAAGTGGATTATAGCTTCATTGATGTCGAATACAGATATGGACTCTCACAAGTAAGTTCATATTTTTTTATACATGTCTAAAAAATTGAGAACAGAGACATGCCTAGAAGAAAAAGGCTTGCCGTAGGGGAAATCAGAGATAAATGCCTAAATGGAAAACTGGCCTCATGGATACCACAGGGACAATTCTTGAGAGTAAAATTTCCATCAATTCAATATGATTTAATGCAAAACGGTTCGGCCAATAATTGGCAAATGTTGAGTTGTTTATGAAAATTACACATTTGGGTTTCAACCCATCCTCAATGGGCCCTCGGGTTCCGCTTGTTTGTTAAAATCTTGACATATTGGGGCTCCAAGTCCCCACAGCCAATGAGCCTTTGGTCTTCTAGTGTGCAATATTCGTAAATACCAAAGATATAACTTGAAAAAAATGAACTGGTCTAATGAAGACTAGTATTATTAAAAGTTGATGATGCAATCCCATCAAAGCATTTGTAAAATTAAAAGCTAAAATATTTTTTAAAGTATACACTAATTGATATATAAATATTTATGGCCTTGGCTAATCTATATGTTGACTGGTGCGATGAAACTAGCTTTATGAACGATGCTGCAAACGATACACAATCGAAAACAAATTTCATAAAGGTAATATAAAACGTTGTGCCAGAGAATAATAATGTCGTGCATGAAATGATAATACAAGAACGTTATGTGGTATTCCTTAGCATGTTTTCTACTAACATATCGGTATTGAATGAAAATCTGGCCGTACAAAGAGTTTTTCCTCATTGGATTCCGCACAATCGCTCTAATGCTCTAAGAAATCAAGGCAATGTTATCCGTGTCATATTTTATCATTTAGCCATTTTGTAATATTTTATTTGTGATGTTGAGGCAAAAATATTACAATATGTAAATTTCGAAATTTGGAAAAAATACTTTTTCTATTCATAGTCCTAAAGTTTTCAAACGCATACAATTAAAATTGTATATATAATAAATAATAAAGAATCGCAAATAAATATCATAAAGTTCATTTCTTTCATTTAAAAAATGTTCAAATAAATTAAGGTATTTTATTGTACAAATTACATCTAATCTTCTCTTTTTCAAAATTCTCTTGATGAATTTTCTGTGGCTTAGCGAAACGGATACTTTACTTACTCTACAAATATCGAAGAGGGAATATATTTTTGGAAAATAGTGGCATACATCTACCTCCTCTTTTTCAAAAACAAATCTGTATAAAACAAATCGATTTTGTTTATTCACACAAACAGTTATTTTTATGCCCACGTTATATAACATCTTTTTCTCATACATCAAAACTCCTTTTGAAGGAATTTTATAACTAACCGGAAGTTTTGACCGAAAGTAGCCCTACGAATTTTCGTTTGAGGAAAAAAATATTGCAGGACATTCTTGTCCATGTCCAACCTCAACTCGTGATGAAAAAGGATTTTCGATTGCGGCAAATTCATTTTCTAAAACACACTATTTTACAGTCGAAGTTCGGCTACCATAAATGAACCCTTCTATTGTCTTTACTTCCACTACAAACCTATTAACCATCGGGTCATTTTGATCCGTTTTCACTTTACCATCAAATTAAAAAAGTAGATTGATTATACTCCTAGGATTAATTATTATCTTGTATGACGTAGTATCTTCTAATTTATCAAAAAATAATTGACTACCTTCCAAACTGATATTTATAGTTTAAAAAGGTAGATTGGTATCTTAGTGTATTTTTTTATTTTGTGTGTAATTTTCAATAATTAATCCTGTTATCTAATTAGTACAAGTTGAGCAATATGAAAGAAAACAGTTTTCAGATATATTTGTTGCATCTTTTGTGGGCAAAACTGACATCTTCTCCTCTTGCTTAATATATAGCATAAGAAACCACAGTTATTGATTGACACTTGTGCGGATGCATTGGTCTAGCACTCTGAATACGTGAGGCCTCTATGCGGGGGACCTGTTTCTTCCTTTCAAAGCATGCAGATACTTGTGATTTTCTAGTTGCTTTGCGAACACAAGTCTCTTGAGATTTTTGTGCGAAATCAAGGCTGGATTTATTATTTTTCAAAAGTAAAAAATATGAGGGGAATACAATGATATTATGAAGGGCGTCTAGGGGCCCACGGGAAATCATCGTCTTGACGCCTTCAGTAGATGTCAAAATATTTTGAGTGGCATGATGGTTAAAAAATGGAACGCCTATTTTCTGCATCCAAAAAGACTACCAGATGTCTCTCCTCAAGATCACTACATTTATATTAAGATTAGCAGTAATATGAAAGCCCAGGATCATTAGAGTTCATTCCTGACCATATCCATATTGACGGAAACCCTTTCGGTTTGTAATCTCCAGAATTATTTTTTCACATGATGACGAGGTTTATAGTGGAAGCCATGTCGTTGGCATGAGAAACGACATACAATAGTGGTCTTGAACTCAACTTCATAATGGTTTGTCATGCATTTTTCCATGATGGACATATATCATTGAAGACCATATTATTGAAGTATTTTTGATCAAAAAAAATCTCTTCCAGCATAGGAGATTTCTTTTCCTTCTAAAGAGCTTTCATTAGAATTTGGATTGTATGTTTCTCTCCATTTTCTTCTTCTAATACTTCATTTGCTTCCAGTTGGGAATCTGAGTTATCGTCAAGTAAATATTATAAAATAATCTCTAGACCTCCTATATATAGTGGCAAACGGAAATAAAGTCGATCCTAAGTTCGATAGAATAATTTTAATGCTATAATGCTTATTTATATCCTGTCGGATGCAATATTATCGAACCATATAGGCAAAAAAAAAGTCTAACTAACTAATTCTTAGACCTTACGTAGCAATTTCATGCCGTAACAACAAGGACAAGCAGAGACACTAAAATGTTTTTGCTACGCTGACGACATCACAATAGTATATTCCAGCAGCCCACTTCAAACCCTCATTTCAATTTATAAGACTTTTAACATTTTAGACAAATTTTCACGTTGTTCGGGGTTAAAGATGAACATTGAGAAGACTGAAATGATAAGCCCCTATAGATGAATAATATGTAGAAAAAGCCTGGTCACTGATAAAATTATCAGATGATTTAAATATACTTGGATCATGGATTGTATCAAAGATCTCAATAATGAACCAAATTAAAACGTAATAGTCATTTGTACAAAAATCTAAATTTAAATGTATGGAATCGAATTCAGGCATGGAATACCTCCGTCGTCCCAAGTGTCATACATTTACTTCGAGTCATCCCTTTTAACCAAGCTACAATGGATCGAATTATTATCGAAACGTCGTTACTTTTACTTGATAACAAGAAATACAAATCTTTTAATAAAATTAATAACCCTATAAAAGTGGGAAGATTGGTTGTCATAAATTTTAAGATTTTATGGCAGTGTCAATAGCTATTGGATGCGAAAATTATGAAGAAAAAAACATTTTTGAAACATTTTTTAAATCATTTTTTTTAAAGCCATGGAAGCGAATACATCGATTATCCCTGTAATGGCCTATCAAAATATACAAAGCACTCTGTCGGATGCATCAATTCTCTCATGGTTGTAGAAATATAATTAAAAATATGAGGCGTACCTAGGATGGAAAACTCCGTTGTTCAGAGTTTAAACCCTCTTACTAATAGAACCCTGAACTCTCAAATAGCTGGCGACGTTCAAACTCCTCCTCTCTAATTAGCCAATTTACTTTTAAGTTCTTGTACAGCCATCTTGGCAAGCCAAACGCCCTCCAACGACCACTTCTACCCTATCGGTTGAAGTTATCAATAGTGTCAACAAGGGATCTCAGAAAGGCAACAATTTAGTTCTTAACGAAGAGCTCTTGAGAAGACGAGGGATAAAAAGGAGTACACGTGAATATATTGCAGCGATGAGAAGCAACTTATTAACGTCAGCTGAAAAATGGTATAATATCGTGCACTCACTGGCTCGTTGGAAGTGGTGGCAAAATTATTTAACAACACACGAAAAAACTGTTTCTTTTGCAAAGAGCATCCAGAGACCAAGGACCATTTACTATGGAAGTGGCCAGGCTTAAAAGAAACATACGAAGCTGTACGCGGTATTATCGAAGAACGATATTATACAACTCTTAGTGAAGAGGACTTTATTGGTGCTTCTCCTACTGTCAAATGCGACGCTGTCAACACACAGATCCAATTCATCGATCCTAAAATACGTACTGTGAAAGACGCCAACTTATCAAGAATTTTACCAATTATATTCAAATACCTTGTTAAATTTATAAAAAAATATATATTTTATAATTTTCTATCTTTTTGCATTTTTTTCAAATGTTTTTTTATGTGATGTCTTTATTTAATATTTTAAGAAAAAAAATTAAACTTTAACGTATAAAGATGAAATTTTATTGATAATATATGCCCATTGGGCCAAGAAAAAAAAACAAGGACAAGCATTCATACACACATTCTTTCCTCTCTTATTATTCAACACAAAACAAAAAATCTTCTGTATTCGGATGATGAAAGAGTGTGATAATTTTCTGTTTATGTATGTGATATTTCCATGATGCAAGCGCAGACACATTCTTTCCCTCCCCCCTTACTCTTCTTTTATGTTCATATATATTTTTATAAAAGGTATATAAGGCAGGGTATTTATATAATATTTTGATGCTCTTAAGATATTATCAATTCTTATGTACTGTCAAAAAAAGTCAATGAAGAGACAAAGTTGTTCTTAAAGTACCTTGAATAGGGATAAAAAGCAATTATCACAAGCTCATCAATAAAAACCATTTCGGTAGCCCAAAATTTATTATTAATTAACGTCTTTCAGCTGGAGTAATGATCCATTTATCTTGAGATGAAATCAAATAAATATTCTTTTTTTGACTATTTGGTTCGATAGAATTGTAGCATCTGACTGGATATAAATAAGCATACTAGCGTGTAAATTAGTCACTCGAACCTAGGGTACTCTTATCAATGAGGTAGACCAAAGTTGACCATCCCCTCTCGGGAGTATTCGAACCACCGCCCCCAACATTGAGAGTTGAACACGCCTTAGCACGCACGGCTATCGCACTCATTATTCCCCTGAGTGTGAACAGATGTTGTTAAGTTTAGTTAATATGAATAGATGGCATTCGAGGTATACATTCAAGGAATTCGTTAATGGCATATAGGTATGTAGGCCCATGTAGAAGAGATAATGTAAGTTCATAAGGGTTATATATTCTTATCATGTGGTTAATGTTCACACCTCATCAGCCACGAGGAAGTGATGATTAATTCCATAATGACTTTTTTAAATTCTTCTCTTCTTTTCTTTCAACCATTATGTTTCAAAAAAGATTTCAAAATTGTTATCCTTAACCATATAATATTAGAAACTACATGGAAGGTTGACTTTTTTTCGCACGCTGGGAATCAATACGTAAGCAGGACATATAAATTCTACTAATTTATTATTAGGAATGAAAGTCTGGAGCTTAGCCTTGGTGCTTACAGATTCTATGACTGTTTTTGGCCGTGAAAAAGAAAGAGGGGTAAAAGGAAAGAGAGAGATAGAGAGAGAGAAAGAGGAGGAAAGAGAGGAGAAAGAAAAAGTGAGAGAGAAATTTCACTTTATCTCCCTCTCTCTTTCCTTCTATCCCTCTCTTTACCCCTCTCTCTTTTTCAGGGCAAAAAAACAGTCATAAAATATATAAGCATCAAGGCTAAGCTATAGATTTCCATTCCTATTTATTATTATATGTTACTGTATATTATATATCTTTTCTGTTTAAGTGCTTCATATTCTTATTAAATTAAAATATTCAATATAAAAATTCAACTAATCTGAGTCGATTTCCATATAATTGAGATCAATTTCAAGAAAAATAATTGATGTTGAAATACACCACGTTTCATTAAAGAATAAGTAACTACTGAAAAGCAAGTACCTACTTGGGTAAAGAGTTACTCTTTCATGGTGTTTCTAGTATTCCTTGCCTTAACTATTAACCCTTAGAAGCTAATGACCACGTTGTCATGGCCGTATTTTCTGCATATTTTAACAAAAATGTTGTTATAAAAATATTATTCACTTCATAATATTTGGCTGAAAAAGTTATAGTAAATTTGAGTATTAATTATTTTTTTTTTGTACACCAGTACAACAATTTTATTTTCATTTATATCTACTACACGACAATAACAACAAAACTTTCAAAAAATCAAACCTTATAATAAAATTTTAACTAAAACATTAACATTTTAAACTGTAGGGGGAAATTAATTTGTTAGATGAAGATAAATTGAAAGAATTTTTCATAGCCAAAATAGGTTTTGAATTCTAAAGGTTGAAATATAAGACCGGAAAAATTAGTTGGTCTTTTAGCTCCTAAACCTACATGACGTGAACTTAGTTACCTATCTAGGAGCTATTGCCTATGTGGATAAAAAAAATCTCTACAAGTGAAGAATCATTCAAAAGTATTATTCTCTTGTGGGAAATCTTTGTCTCCTGACATCTTCCACGAGTTCCCTTATCCTCTCTCGTGTACGTGGATATTTTGAAAGGTTTAGGAACTAAAGGTCACAAAAGTGGGCATTTATTCAAGTGAAGTTCTCTAAGAGAAAAATGAATGCATATAAAACGGTTACAAGAGAATTATTATTTTTTAAATGAAAGAAGAAAACACAAAGGAGTTCCAGCCTCACGAAAGCAATTGTCATAACAAACAGAATCAATGGATATTTAATCACGGTTGATAAAATGATCATCCCCTTCAGGACTCTTAACTCAATAAATCCATTTTCTATCTGCCATATTATTTAAACAGTAACAATGTTTGTTTTTTAAATCCAATCTTTCCTTCCGGGAACTTCAAGCTTAACTTTAACTTTATGTACCATTTAAAGTTTAATCGATTTTCCGACAAGATTTAAAAAAAATTATAGTTTCTATCATCAACATAAATTTTATTTTAATGCCATAAATATAAATTAAATACAGTATCTAATCAGAGATATATGTTTGACATAAAAATATAAGTATATAATTCATAATTAAACTCGCTAAATAGCAAAGTATAATTGTTCATATTTATGTTCATAATTCGATGTGATCCTTTCATTTAACAGATCACGGATGCTCTCTCGTTTCTACACTACACATGTCGCTACATACATCGGAATGTTTGCCTGAATTCTATCTACATCACTGAATCTGGAACATGGAAGCTCGGTGGATTGGAATTTATAGGTAAGAGTCTATCAGGCATTTTATTAAAATATGAACGGTTTTACAATTTTTAAAAGGATAATATCACTATAACTTGTCAGATATGAGCCATAACATTGACTCCACCTATTTATTTCAAATATTACTATTGTTTTTAGTAAAAAAAATGTTATCATAACTTATGGACTAGGAGTCGGATAGAGAATCTCCTCATTTTGTGCTAAAAAACACTCTTTTTGAGAATTTTATTAAATTATAGTTTTTCCCAAAATTGTATTTTTATTTAAAAAAATATTTATAACTAGATAATTTTTTTTTCTTGGTCATTAAATACTTAAGTGCTCTTATATGAATATTTGAGCTCTACAATACAAATAGGGCTTCACCGAAAATGCTCAAGACGTTATAAATTATTCACATGTTAATAATGTGCCCAGGTTTGATTTATTTTTAGGAAGCTTTAACGATAGAAACATAAAGTCGATATCACAAGCCTTGGGAAACACATTATTCCAGTTGTCAACAAACTTCGACAGTGGTCTTACTGGCCTTGCTACTGCATGCTCAATGATATAATATTAAAGTCCCATCTGCACTAAAACTATTAATCTCTGATAAATTCTTATTGTTTCTTAAAAACATCGTCAGTTCTTTATATATTTTACAAAGAAGAACAAATATATAACAGGAATGAAAATGTATTCTTAATCCTATATACACATATTGTCAAGGCCAAAAAGGTTAATAAAAACTATATTGATGAATTATGAGTCAAGCTATAAGTCATAAAAGCTAAAATAAAAACAGCCAAATATATATATATATATATTAGTGTTCAAACATTACGTTTTAATGTCTTTGATTTGCTTTTTATTATTTAATATTTCAAGAACCTTCATTTAAAAGAATAGTAGTGGTATTTAAGAAATCAATCCTTTTAGCCCTAATAAGATATTCTTATCATCCAACAGTAAATTAATTTTTCAAAAGAACTAAATCATATATTTTGTAAGAAATATAGGATATATCCTGGCTTATGATCAATAACGCCACAATCTTATATATTATTTATTAAATAATTAAAAGCATATAGCATGGACTACCATATGAGGGAGGGATAACTCCAAACATACGTTGAGTATCACAAAAAATGATCAATGCCTTGATAGGGTCACCCACCTAACTAATGTTAACTGGATGCACAATTGACTGAAGAAGATGAAGAAACAGTCATGACAAAGTCATCAACTGAGGAAGGAATAGTTTTTATCACGACTTGTTGATTAGTCGTTCGTTTGTAATTGTTCATCGTTCACGAACGATGAACGACGTACGATAATTTTTTTGACAAACGACAACAAAAAAAAATTCCTTTTATTCGTCGTTCGTTTTTGACGCAAAAAAGATTTTTCTTTTTCATGGGAAAAATTTATTTTCTAAAAAAACATCCTCAAGTTTTTTCTCCAGAATAACGAACGACGAACAATTTAAGACGAACAATGAACTACAACTTTGGTGAACGATAAACGAAACGACAATTTTTCGCGAACGTCAACAATTCTGTTTTTATCCGTTGAACGCTCAAAGTCAAAATACCATATGGAGTAGTTAAAGTGGAAAATTGAAAACAAAAAATAGTGACGCAATTGTAATAAATAAGCGTTAATGTTTTATAAACAAAGTACTGGTATGAATTGTTGGGGTTCTCTTCTTATATTCCTTCCCCGGCCATTTCCCCCCTGGGCTTTTACCCCTCGTGACATATCGGCCATATGTTTTACACGACCGATATTAGGAACATAGGTTTCAAACATTAATTATTTTGTCATAATAGAAGAAAAACATAGTCGTTAACTTGATAAGTAGACTTTAAGGAATAAAAAATATTAGTAACGGGGGGAGTAAAAGCCCAGGGGGTAATAGACCTGATACGTCCTTAGTATATAGACAATATTTCATTGTTCACATCGTTTGAGTGCATTTTAATTACATTCAATGACGTTTTCAAGTTGGTTGAATGTTGTTTCTTCTCAGTTGAGAGTCACGTTATTAGTTAGGTCGGTGGATATGTCTTAAAAGATTAGAAAAACTCTTTAAGTACCAAAGTATTCTATTGTACCCATTCAAACAGGAAGGATATTTATGATATGAGTCATTATTTTTTATAATAAGGAAACGTTGATTATTAAAGATTTTGTATAAAACCAACTTTTTGACAAAATTAAATACTATTTTCAGAACTGTTCATTTAAACAACAAAAAAATGACTATGAATATTTCATACGTTTCACCTTCCTATGAAATGACGTAATTGTATGCAGGCAAATAGTATATAATATATCCACAATCATGTTCAAACACACTTATACATTTATAAAACATGTAAATGGTGAAAGGAATGGAAATAAAATAATATAAAAAGATAATCATCATTGTCTTGTTCTTGGCTTCCGAGATCCTTAAAACTTTTTTATCTTGATGTACATTCATTTACAATGTATGTGTAGAAGTGTATGGTGTATATAATATCCAATGTATAATATATGTACATAATCTTATATTGCTTATATCTTGGTTTTTATTTAAGCGAATGGTACGAATTTTGCAAAATAAGAAGGGAGGCTTTTGTGTATTTATTCTTGGCATTTGGTGGTAGCTTTGCCTATGGAAATTTTAAGTTGTATCCTGCAATCTCGACCTCAGTGTCCTTTTTTAAAGTGCCCTTATCATTTGCCTCTTTTTTAATAGGCGGACTAACATTTCCTTGAAAACTAATATATCGCTTCTTACTTCTTGTATTATGTTTCAAATTAAATAACAAGAGTCTTTGCCTACTGACGATGCAAAACTGTATTTTTTAAATATTTTCACGCATATCACAGATCCATTGAGCTTTAAGGAAAATTATTCAACCAAGCTAATATGGTGTTTTATCAAAAACATCTACATGTAAAATATTTATTTCAGTCTTCAGACCTTGATCCAGAAATAATATCTCCTTGATTTACTTTTGGCACGCTCTTATACCATCATAATCCACAGCCTTTTATAATAAAGGGAATTGGTGATTTGTATTATAAGAATGGTGGGAATAATTTATCCAGTACTCTTGTTCACTATGGAGGTAAGGAGGCCTTTTTTGAAAATAAAAGATGTGTGAGACAGGAAGAAGACCCAAGGTCCGCATTGCTCTTGATGCACGAATCCTTTAATAGCAAAATTAAACACGGAGACTGATATAAGAAGCTACTCTTCAAACTTAAGCCATAAGTGACTCAGTTATGCTGATGATATGACAATGATTTTTGGAAAAAGGCCGATGAAAGAACCATGAAAACTAATCAATATATATTCTTTCACGGCTAGCTTCTCCTAATCAATGAGAAATGCTCACAAACTTTAAAGGAATTGTTGAAAAAGCATGGCCCACATTTCTAACAATAAAAAAATATCTATAAACTAGGCTCTTGGATTGGCAATATAAGTATGGAAAACAACCTTCAGGAGGTATAAATAAAAATATCGTGTTGATAAAAAGAAGACAGTTTCCATCATATTAAAAAATAATAACTATTAATTAATACTAATAAAAAATAATCATAATCTATTATAAATGCTAAAACATATATGATGGAGACTTTTTATTTAACAATATATTTTTTATTCTTAAAGTTTGTTTGAATACATTTAAAAAAATTCTTTTTATACTTCATTATTTTATGTATTACCAGTAGATATATATATATATATTATATTATTAATATGTATGTATACTAATAATTTTTTCATTGGTTCTTCATTTTGTCAATATATATGCTATACTATATTGATCATAAAATAGCCTGCTCATCTTACGTTTTGTATGCTTATATAGAGAGAATGGGAGACATAGATTCAAAAGAAGTGACTTGCCAGCAATGGACCCCTCGGATGCCAAAGATTGCCCAACCCGATCTGAACTACGTGGCCCCGGAAATCCAGCACAAATCTCAATGCAGCATTGCCTCAGACATGTTTTCCCTTGGAATGACCATGGTTGCAGTCTTTAACCAAGGAAATAGTCTCATACAGGCCAATCACAGTACCAATTCCTACTTCAAGCAAGCCGGTGTTGTAAGTGAATAACTACTTGTAGTAGTATTTTTTTTCCTTTATTAAAATATATATGTACATCAAACAGAAAAGCATACATAAATATATAAACCGGAGTAGTTACGTAAGAGAAAATACATGAATAAACATTATAGTTTAAAATTAATACTCTGGTAAGGAATTATATATCATCAATAAAATAACATTTATACTAAAACAAGCACTTCACATATCATAAAGGTATTTATAAGAAATTACTAAATTCTTAAAAATCTTATCAAAATATTTTAAGTTTTATTCATCCTTAATTGAAAATATTTTTATATCCGATGCACAGCTAAATGATCAAGTCAAAAATATTTTGCATAAAATACCCGTTGGTCTCCAAGAAGTTGTGACGCGATTGGTTAATGTGGACACCCGACAAAGGCCAACTGCTCAGATCCTTACTCTGACTCAGTATTTCAGGTAAATATGATGTAATAGTATATTATATACAAATAAATATAAGGTCACTTGACGTAATCATTTGAAATAAAATATACGTTCCATATACATAATATCAATATATTTCCCCTCAAAACACATATATGCACATAATAATTCGAATTGACTAAAAAACACCTTCATTTGACTTGATTTTGCTTAGCTTAGTTACATATAAATATATTCAATCAAAAAGTATTGATATAAAATAATTAAAAAATAAAAGTACTTTAACCTAGTGGTACACACCTTTTTCTGACCTCTGCGGATCGGTCAACGCTTGACAATTTTACTGCGAACCCTTTATTATGGTCCCAGAAATTTAAATCAAATATAAATAGCTAATTAATTCCTGTGGTTGGCCCGATACTGATTGATCCGCGGACCGGAGGTAGAGGGAACACTGCTTTAAACCTATAAGGCTTAGATAAATATTTGTATTGCCGTACAGAATGAATTATGAAACTGATTTAAAATGAACAAACTATGCAATAACTGTTGATATGACTATTTCTACGTACATGCAATCTTGTTTTTTACGAAATTGGACTATTTTGGGTACTTTTTATTTGATTAAAGTAATTGATTTCATATTGAGGCTCGATGCTTTTTTTTTGGTTTAGAAAAACAAGTCTTAATAAAATTACAATTATAATCAACCACCAACCTATATAATAACATAAATCGGTTTTATGAAGTAGGCCGGTGTGACCGAAATAAAAGAAAACTATTTTTAACATTATTATTTTTCTTTACCATTAAGTATACTATTATAGCATGATGATATATGTTTGATACAGTAAGAATGATACAAATGATTTTTATACACGAATCCAGTGATCCTGCCGTCCAAGCCCTTCAATTTCTCGATGTGATTAGTATGAAAGATCCTAGTCAAAAATCCCAATTTTTTCGGACTACCCTAACAGATGTCTTCCCCTTCATCCCCAGAGTAAGATTGCATACGCATATATTATTTAAAAATGAAAATTGGAATTCCGATTTTTATATTTAATTTTCAGAAATTATGGTTTCAACACTGCTGGCCACTATTGGAACAAGAAATCAGGAGTCAAGAGGTCTTGGCAGCTGTTTTAGAACCCGTGTTATTTTTAGTTAAAGAATGTAGTCCTGAGGAATACTTAAAAATAATTTTACCTTCCTCAGGTAGTGTGCGTTATCGTTGGAGCCTTGAAATATATATGTAGGGATATTTATTAGAGTTACTTCCTTAAATGTATAGCATATGATCCCTAATTTTTATAGTCCTGACTTTTATTCTGATTTATATTTTGATATATCGTTTATAAAATATGAAATTTTCTTGAAATAGAGTAAAAAAACAAGAGAAAAATGTGATCGTATTAGTAAAAACAGTGGTGTTCTTGTTTAGAATAAGAGGTTGCGTATATAGCTATACTCAAACAAGAGTGCCAAATAAATATTTCCATCAATATTTATTCTTGATTTAAAACCAAACAAAAAGAGGATAATTTAAAAAGACTTATATCTAAGTATTATTTTTCCGGTTTTATACTCCATAGAAAATAGGCGTAAGACTTGACATTGACAAATGAATGTATGCGGTTACGATAAAAAACTTCTATCATTAACTTTTCTGACTGCATAGTCAATGAGAAAATCTACTTTTATTCCCTGCTCTATATGTTTGAGCAATTATAATTGCTCTTTTATAGTATATATATTTATATATTTTTTTTGCCGTACATCTTACTAACCTATTCCATTATTTACAGACCCGTGTTTTATAACCCCAAGAGCATTCAAGCATCTGTCACTCTTCTAGAAAAGCTTCCCATAATTCTAGAAAAAACCACTGAGGAAGATATGAAGGAGCTTATTTACCCCTGTTGTTCACTGCTCTCGAGAGTAAAATGTCTCAGATTCAAATGGCTGCCGTGAGTATAGTGCCGTCAGTGTTAGACTACTTTGATGACGACATCATTCGGAACGATATATTACCGAAAACAAGGATCGTCTACGAGCAAAACGGAGGCGACGTCAAAATTGTTTTGGCAGTTTTGGCATGCATTTCCAAGATACTTGACAAGCTTGAGCGCTCTGCCATCATTGACGAGGTCTTACCTCTCCTGTGGGAGGTCAAGCTCCATGACGTAAATGTATTGGTTCGGGTTTTAGGTGAGTATATTTTACCCTCCTCCCCCCCCCCCCTCCTAATTTTAAAAGTACAACTTTTTAATTGATATAGAAATTTACCGCATGATGCTAACGGAAAAACGCTACGGACTCTCTGTCAACTTAATTGCAACCAAAGTACTCCCACTCCTCATTCCCCAGCTAGTCAACCCCCAGCTTCAATACGATCACTTCATTGTGGTTCACGAGGTCCTCCAAGAGATGTTTGATGTGATTGATCGCCATCAAAGGAACAAATTGAAACTGGACGATGTGCCAAAGCTACCGGAGTGGCAACGCCTCCGCTACCAACACAGCGTTGCTGATATGTCTGTCCCTAATCTCATTATTCGAAGACCCTCAGTTGTTCAGGGCCTTCAGACTTTTACTATCGGAAGAACTCTCAAAGTAATCATAGTAATATAAAGACCCCCTTAATAAGTTTCAATATATCAATAATCAACTTTTTTTTACAGCTGGAAGCTTGGCTTCTTCGGGATCAGGGGCTCCTCTCCAGAGAATACAAACTATCTTCGTGTCTCCGCTGCCTTTGGACAAAGAAGGCTCTCTGATAACGTATTAACTGCCCCAGGACATCGACGCATGTCTGGAATCCTAGGATCATCAGCGAGTTCCCCTGGCTCGGCTCCAGGGACTCCCATTGGATTCCCGATTCGACGGCACTCATCAGCTGCTTTTGCTGCTAATCGAAGATATTCCTCTAATGCACTTCTATCTCCTTCAACTGCGGCCCAAGTAAGCATTTTTTCCCCTCCTTTCTACTTTCTGATAAGTCACAACCACCTAAATAATAACTGGAATCACAACACAGACGAAACAGTCAACCAACTGCAAGACGTCAGTTATGTAGTTAAAATGGCTGTCATACGAGATGGCATATGATCTACATTAAATAGAATGCTAAAGAAGAGAAGAGAAGGAAATCCTACAAACAATACCAGTGACGTCAGGCGACGTTAATTGTTTAGAAGAAAACAACTAGATTTATTTGATTGCGTCACTCGTTTTCTGGAATTTTCCGCATATTTACTCCATAGATCTTGCCTTTCAAATGATAAATATTGCTTCCTTCTCTTCTTTGACTCTTCTTTCTTCTTCAGTCTATTGTACATCCAGTTATTAAATAGGTAATTGGTTACACCTCCCATTATTTTTTTTACAATTATTATTATTTTCACTAATTAAATGATTAATCTTGAGCCCTTGATATAATAAGGACATTCAAACCATCACACAGGTTCCCTTTAGAAACGAGAAAAGAGATTAAAATACTTTCCCAATATTTCTTTCGTGGGTGAGTGAATTAGAATGACATTTTGAAATCATCGAAATTCATAAGGTATCATATATATATATAAGTAGTGATTGTACATATTAATTAAGCACTAAAAGAATAATATTGTGACTAATATTCATTTGCCTAAGTAAATCCATTTGTGAAGTCTTATGAGAGTGATTTAGAGTGCAATGTAGGAGTTATCGGGACCAGAGTTTCTTGGCTTGTGTTCCCTCAATCCAAAGAAGTTATGCCTTTTAAAATATTGTCTCCCATATATAATATATATATATATATATATATATATATATGAGGAAACGACCGGGACACCTTTTTTCGCCGGGACCCGGGACTGGACTTAAATTTTTCAAGCCGGGCTGGGCCAGGACTTAATATATATTTTCGTTCCTTCGACATTCTGAAGTGACGACGTTTTTTTAGAAAAGACTTTCCAAAAAAAGTGACGACGTTTTTTTAGAAAACAATTTCATTCTCAAAAAAAGTAATGACGTTTTTTTTCATTACTTCTTAACCCAAATGATAGAGAATTCTTTAAGAGTTATTTTGTTATTGCAAATCCAACATGATATTGGGGACAAATTGTCATTCATGACTTCTAAAATTTAATATAAATGTTATAACTACAAAGCCAGGGTAATCAGTTATGTGAAAAATTATCAACAATATGAAAAATGAAATGTTAAAATGTAGGTAAGATTATATGCCTAAAAATAAGAGCATATTAGCCTGAAAGTTATTTTTTTCAGAAGGCAAATACTTTTGTCTCAATTGCTATATTCTTTGAATTCGTATAATTTAACGGAAGTGAACATAAAAATATGTATGCTTTCTCAACCGTCTTTGTTTTTATGTAAAACAAGGAATACTACAACCATGGAAGTCTCCTATGTCAAAGGTTTTTTAATGATCATTGCAATCATAATTTATTTTGAGCAAATTAAAAAGTATTTATAATTACATATTACAATAAAACATTTTGTGACGTCTTTGCTTCTTATTGTTTAAAAAATAAATAGATAAAAAGTTAGTGATAAAATACAATGGCATCATTACATTGTCACTAACTTTTATTCCTCTTGCTATCATACTCCTTGTTATATTTATCAAGTACATACTCCCTTGAAGGCCTGCAGCATGCTGTACTATAACTGAGGTAACTGATCACTGATTTACGACTTGTTAATTATCATCAACAATTTTTTTTCTGATAATTGGCTCTGATCGAAATTAGCTCATCAAACCTTTGTTTATGGAACCCTTCCCTTTTAGCTTATTCCCCCTACAATAGCAGAGAAACATCTTTAGCTGTCGCCTGTGCTCAATATATACAAAGTAATTTGTACTACATCATCGTAAGTTGATCATATAGATAGAAAAATTTGTTTATATTGGGCATAAAAACGTATTCCTATATATATATATATTTATATATATATATATATATTATTCCTTGCCATAGAAATATAAAGGCATTGAGTTCATTGGATTCTTCAGAGGAATATGTTTTTGTGCCCAATATAAACAAATATTTATATCTCTATGATCAACTTTCGATGGCGTCGAACAAATTAATTTGTTTACATTGAGCACATGCGATAGCTAAACGACGTTTCTCTGCTATTGAAGGGAATAAGCTCTCTATATCTTTATGTTCCTTGCATAAAATTACTTTGAATTGATGGATTGCTATCAGCTAACAGGTCTTGCTTGCTTTTTTGATGTCATTTCCTGGATTATTTTCATTTGTTATTGATGATGGCTTTTAATTTCTTGGTAGTAGTGATTTGTTCATGTTTAATATGCATACACATAATAAGGCTTCACTAAATGGATATTACAACAAAAAAAACTGTACATAGTTTCTAACCAAATGTATTGTTTTGTTCATTTATGTAAAAAAAACTTGTATATATTTTCATTTCTGTGGATGTAATATATGCTGTTATGTGATTTTGCTTTGTATCGTCAATGTACATACTTCATAAGTAAGGGCCCCTTAATGCTTTTTATCGGAAGGTTAATGGGTGTTAGGCTCGAGGGACGAATTCAAGATTGTAAACGATACGCTGAAACGCACAAAGCGAAAACAAAGTTGAAACATTGGTCAACTGTTTTTATGACTGATTTAGGAATGTCCTAATGATGTTCATTATAGAGTTTAAGTATAACTCTACCGACACTCTACGGATTAAAGATAAAAAATAAAGTAAGATTTCATTTGAGAAGATCAAGGTCTCAAGGAAACTAACTAGTTTGGACCAAAGTATAGAGAAATGCGTAAAAACGTTCATATTGTCACTGACTTTTCGCTTGGCGATGGCTTTTAATGGCGTCACATGGGCAAGCGGGAAAAAATAACGCTACAAATGTGAATCCATCCCGCTTACGTCATCTAAAAATATATTTTAATTATACCTTATAATAGATTGTTGATGGCATAAACAACAATAATAATAATATAATGATTGGTGTTTCATTATCCATTAAAACATGAAATGAACATACCTTATATTCTATATACCTTTGTTTGGGCCTTTATAAATAATATTTTCTAAAGTAATCCTATTTCCGATAGTCTTGAAAGATTGTTTTGAGTATTGAGTATTTTGTTGTTGACAAATATTTTATGTATAAAAGCTTATATTTAAGATAAATAATTTTCTCAATTAGAAAAAAGTGTCGTAATACTGTCTCAACCTTACGATTTTTAAATGAAATCCAGTGCAAAACTCGCATTATATATATATTATTATTGTGTCGTAGTTCTCTCAGCAGCATTCGATTGACTCCTTAGGAAAGTAAATCATATTTCAACATACTAGTTTCTTGCTAAGGTATCAATGTATACTTTAATAAAACAACCATATAAATTTATTAATCGATTTAACAAATTTCCTTATAAAATAAATAAAATATTTAATTTTTACTCTTGTATATATTTATGACAAATTGAAAGTTCATAGAATAATGATGCCATTGACACGAAATGTCCTGAAGAGAAAGATTTAAAAAAATGTTTGAAATGTTTACCATTATCCTAGGAACTCTGATCAAATGATGATTTGAGCACTAAAAACGAATGTCAAAACTTGAATTAATTACTCTATAAATAAAAGTTACCATCAGACGATGCAAAGTTCTTCATTGAGACATTGTTCTCGATATGACTAATAAGCTATAAGTTATCTTTCGTAAGTTGAGCCTATTGATCCTAAGAATACGCCAGTGTCTTATCCCCATTTCAAATAACTAAACTAAAGGGGAAAATGAACTAAGAAAATGATAGGTCAGGCATCTCAGAGTCACATCAACGATTCAAGATGAGCAATTTAATGATAATATTATATATATATATGTACTAGCGGATGCTACCCGGCACTGCCCAAGATTTTCCAACTTGTAAATAGTCTTTGGAATAAATAAAAATCAAGCGAATAATTCAAATGATGTCATCGCATGTGATTTTTCATATTAAAATCAGTTCCTTAAAAAGTCGTCATTGCCATTTCTTCCATGTTCTATTAATTAAGGCTGGATATTTAACATCGTAAAATAAGTTATTTTAAGTCATTTGATAGAGAACGTAGAGTGGCGAATATATGTAGGGTAGCGCTGAATATCAGAGTAGTTGTTTGCTCTCAAAAACAACAAAAGAAAAACTTATGAGAGAGTGTGACTTCATATCTCTATCAAGAAAAGTTGAGAGTGATGTGGCATATATATAAATATATATATATATATGTAATATAAATTAGGGCGATTCTTATTTAACGTTTTTCGGATTTGGATTTATTTAAAAAACCAAAACTAATTTAGAATCCATACCATCATACATTCTTTTTTTGCACCAAATTATTAAAAATAGTATTTGTATTGAAGACATCACATGCAATCGAATGGTGAGAAAAAAATACTACATATGTTTACTACATAACTTTGGGGGTCCGTTGAGGAAATATTTAAACTTATTCAATTTCGTTCAAACTTTCACAAGATGACGTCTATGCACTAAAGTAAAATCCTACGGGGAGCCCGACCCTTTCTTTTCTACTAAGCTATATAGTTTCGATCCAAGAGCCTAGAATGAAAAAGAGAACATCAATCACATAAAACGGAGGGAAATACTACTAATCTCTTAATAAGCTGACATTTGAAAAGTAATCTTTCAAATCGTGTCGATTTGAAAGATTTATTGCAATTTATATTTATTGATAAATTAATTTGTTTCCTTCGTTTGCCACAATTTGTGATATGATAATTTAAAAAAAAGGACAGATAAAAAAGTTTGTTTTTGTCACACTATTCAACTATCTCTTTTTTATTTTTTTAACATCTAATATTTTGGCCAATAGGAGGAAATACTAAACGAGGGAGTTTTATAGTTCCAAGCGTTTCTTTTCTACTTCTATATTTTGTATATTCAGATAATATTTTGTTACAAATTAAAAAACTATTTGTATATTTAAATAATACTTTATTACAAATTAAAAACTATTTGTATATTCAGATAATATTTTGTTACAAATTAAAAACTATTTGTATATAAATACAATATATTAATTCAAGTAAATTGTAACATATGTAGGCTGACAACCAAGAATTATAAATGAGAAATATTTTTTCTTCATTTTTGTGTTGCTGATCTTTCCCCATATATGCTTTTTAGTTTGGTTACTCTGCATTGTTTGTTTATTCAAAGCATATAGGAAGGAATGATATATGCACATTGTGTTGTGATTATTTTACTTTGCTTGCTTTATTCGTCCGATTTGTCTTGACAAGTATTAAAGCCACTTATTCACGTCATTCTCCCACATTTTATGCTTCCTCCTTTCAGCTGAACCGCCAATTGGGGGGTTCAATGCCCAACTGCTCTGCCAACTCTGCCTGTTCTTCTCGCCGTAGCTCACGTGGCTCCGCCGTCTCGGCCTCTTACATCATGATGGGAGGGGGTGGCTATCACTCGGGGGCAAGCAGTCGCCGCTCCTCTGGCGGAGGCCTCCCCGGCTCACGGCGCGAGTCCATCAACTCCATTCTCAACCCCGCAAGCATGGGCCCCGGGGCCTCCTACGAGTCCTCATCCAACCAGCCCAACACGGCAGGATCCATTCTACAATCCATCGGATCTGGAGTGGTGGGTGCAGCATCTTCTTTCTATAACACAACTGCGTCTACGCCTTCTAGATACAGAAAGGCACGACTAAGACCTCAAATCTAAAGAAAAAAAACTCTTTTTCAACCTTTGCATTCAATACAACAATTGATACTGAATAAATTAGTATAATAATGATAATAAGTTGGAACTCCCTTGTATTATGTATGGCTCTATATACCGTGACGTCAGACCGAACGTTGGTTAATGCTGTCTTTTGTCTGAAAGATAATAGTGAGTGACAAGGGGCCACAAGAAATCAGCGACAAACATTGTCAGACAATATATTCTAACACTGATTCAGCAATAGCTATATACAGAGAGAAAAACGAGTGAGATAAAGAACACTTTATTACTGATCGAACAAGCAACAATTCAGTTCGTAGGAGATCGTCGCCTCTTCTATCCTTATAAATAGAACTACAAGTCTTAATATCTCTTGTGTAAGTATGGAAAAGAAGAAAAATACATTACTTGTTTAAAAAAGTCATCTAGCGAGCGATCTTGTTCTTTGTAATGTTTTCATGAAAAATAAATCCTCTATCATTCTCCATTCTCTCTGATGTATACACAAAAGCTTAGATCAATTGTTGCTTAGATAAAGGTAATTAGATAATTAAACATTCGCCGACCGTGTGATAAATAACTGGATATTTAAGAGCAAATTAAAACAATCGCACAAGATATGTTTAATGACATAAAATCCATCTAAAATGACTGCCTCACTGAGTGAAGGAGGTAAACAAGTTAGTAATTTCGGGAATACATAAAAAAGGAAATCATACAATAAATCCTGTTTACGTCACCCCATTTATTGTTGGATAAAAAAGTACACTGTCTTAGTGTCCCTGGGATTTCTCCCTTTTAATATTCCTTAAGACATGGCTTCATGATTTTGGTTGCTCAATGTGTAAAAGCCATTTCTTTTTTTTATCTTATTGGATTGATATTAAAAATTATCATTGCTTTTTGTTCATCTTAAATCTTCTCATGAAGTCTCTTATCAGTGTGAAAATATTTTATTTTCATACCTTTGTTCAATTTATTGTGGATTCAGATTAAAATAAGGTCGGCGGAGAATGACAACAATGAAGCGTATAGATGGTTGCTGCATCAATTCACTATGACGTTAGAGAATAAGTTTCTCCCTTCATTGAGTATGACGTCACGGTTATTAATAAATGCATACATAAGACAAGTGGACCCCAATTAATCCCTGCTTAACATTTACTTCAATAAACAAGCATAATGCCAGTATAGAAAAAAAGTTGTTGAACATACTTTCTATGTAGAACTCTTTACAAACAGTCATATATAATTTTTCCCCTTCTTTTTACACCTACTTATAACCATGTCTGACCTTCCCAAAACTCACCAGAAACAAAATATTTCAAAATATATGGTAACTGAATACATAGATTTCTTCGAAGTTATCTTATTATTATTTGAGTATATTAGAGTTCAATCCTCTTTTAAAAGAAAATGTCGGAGTCAAGTTAATTGTTTTCCTTTTTTCTTCTTTACATTTGAAAGAGTCAATTGTTTGAGGAGAGATAAAAAAGAAGAAGCTTTGACGCCATCATTTCAGCTGCCAGACTTTGTAGATTTATGTTAGAAATATAGCACCCGTCTCATCATTGACAACCAACTATCCATAGATATTGTTTATTTTATTAAAAGTCTCCCAAAAGTCATTGTTTTTCTTAATACTTTCCCTATTTTGGAACCCCTTACTCTTCTTGACTGTTTGAAAGACATGTTTTTGATTGAGGTTCCTAAATGAAAGTAAGTTATAAATGTGACTTGTCAACTATTAAACAATTTTAGAAATATCATTATTGAACTATGATATTCTAGACGATCATTTCTTCTATAAAATTTATAAACATAGTTCCCAGTATGAGGAGGACATTTTGGTATGTGCCAATAACTGGATTAAAAGGCCTTTGATTGGGGATTTTAATAAGTTCCTAGAGCTTTTGTTTATCGACGGACAAAATGTTTGAAAATAATATAATAGCTCAAAACTAGTACATAAAAAACAATTTAAAAAATCTTAATAGTTTTTTTGTTAACAAAATACATCTTACGATTTAAATTTTACCTAAGAGCACACTTAATAATTATATTTTATTTTTTTTTAATTTCAAAGAGGTTTTATTCATATTGTCGATTTGATTATAAGAAGATATTATATATAATTGGAATGAATAAAACTTTAATGGGAGTGCGATAACTTAGAGTGCATTAAGGCGTGTTCAACTCTCAATGTTGAGGGCGGAGGTTCGATTCCTCTCGAGAGTTCAATTTTGGCCAACCTCATTGATAAGGTCCTAGGTTCGATAGACTCATTTACACGCAATAATGCTTACATATATTCAGTCGGATGCTGAAATCCGTCGAAACAATAGGCAAAAAATAAATCTTATCAGGTCTCCAGCCAACAGAAGAAGCATATATTTTCTATACGATGGTCAGGACGTATTCCATACCTCTTCGTGATCTGCAATTGCGGCAGTCAGACCTATTTAATAACTGAATATTCAACTGAAAAGAAACATTCCACCAACTATAGGATGTAGTTAAAATGGCCGCCTCGCAGTGTATCAATGAAATATGTTCCACGTAATGATGTAACGCTAGGGATTAGAAGAAAAGAATACTAGTGATGTCAGAGATGTTTATTTCATTACCATTACGTCACTGGTATTATTTTACAATTTTAAATTTATCTTCCCACTAAAGCTTGTAATTTAGACTTTAACAAGGGATAAAAGTGACAATGATTCCTTCCTTCTCTTATTTGTTTCGTCAGTTGCTGGCTCTGACTCATTCAGTCTATTGTGCACACGTTTTTTATTTAGATCGGTGGTTACAATAGGCAAGGGTTAAATGGTATTATGTGTAATCATTTGAACATAAGGTTTCGAAAACTACAGCTCAACGAATGACCAATCACCCTTTGTTTTCACCAGACAGAACTAGTTATTGCAGTTATTAAATCTATCTCCTATAAAACTTTGTTTGTCACAACTATGTTTCAAAATCCTCGTTTTCTACACTTCATTAATTTGACAGATTTGGGTTTACAACACACCGCCAGGTGTCCCTTCTCGCGATACCCCCTTGTTAAGTGTTCCTATTGTGACGTAAGGGATTACCAATTAAGTATGTCAATCTAGACTCTTTGGAAAATATGTTTATGGAGACAGTCAAATATATTTCTTGGAAGGAAAGATACTTCGATATAGATTGTTATTTGAAACTAAAATTGCTTCCTTGGTGATGAGTCACATTTATTTACTTCGACTTTAATCCTTCCATGCAAAGTCTTCTATGAGATTTCTAATCAATGTATGAACCTTGTCGGATGGGTGAATATATCAAAATATTGTTTTTATTGGAATTTTTAAATATTAATGTTTTAGAAGTAATAATATTACCCATATAATACATATACATATATATATATATATATATATATATATATATATATATATATATATATATATATATATATATATATATATATATATATATATATATATATATATAGACACCAGAGTAATACAATAGTCTTTATCTACAAAAATCGTTAACCAGAGTTATATTGTTGCTGTTACACAGAGATGTTAGACATGAATGTTGATTTTTCTTCTATCTATTTCTATTTATTGGTTTTGGTGCGTTTGTGTGCATGATTTTTAAATACATTAATTACGGACAACCTAAATAGTTTAAAGGCTCTAGTGATTGAGGATATATTTTTTGTGCATGATTAACTGTTTTTCTAGTGTTTTAGCATATATTTATATTTGAGGTAATACAGTAGATAAATTTTTTATACAAAAGTTCATTTTAAGATTGCATGAAACATACGTCATTTTCGTAGTTTGAGATTAGATCTCTTTGAGTATTAAGAAGGATAAATAGCTCAAAAGAAAAAAATACAATATTCTCATAACTAGCTCAAAATAACTCTTGCATGCAATCAAGTTTTGATCCTATTAAAAAAACTAATGTCTCGATGAAGAGAAGAAAGTCAAAACGAGTGCATACAAAGACTTTAAATTTTATTTCTTCTAATCTCGGAAACTTCATTGATTTCAATATTTTCTATTTACTTTCAGTACCAACTTTTCGGCCGTCGATGAAGGCAAAATTAATAAATTTCTTCCAAATACATGAGCCCCAGTAGCTTTGGAACATGTTTGATCTCATCTCTGTTTGAGAAGAACCTTCTGAAGTAACACAAATCGAAAGCATCAGATCACATATATATATATTATACCATGGATTTTACCACAATCAAACCTATTGAATAAAAATATCTGGCCTATATTATATACAATATTTCATAATTATATATCCAATATGTATTTAGTTTTTAACAAAAAAAATGAATCCATTGCTTTCATTGCCTTATGTGTGGTCGCAATATAAAGTTTAAATGCCCCCGGGATTTCATTTAATGTTGAAATATAGGTAAATCATAAAAATATTTTTAAATGCTCTTCAGACACGAGCAGAGAAGGGCCCTTTTTAATTTGCGGTTGTTTCTTAAAAGAGGTGTCTTCAGAAAGGGTACATCTTCAATGTAGAATATATCATCAATCGAATGGACGTCAAAAGATTGTTGCAAACAAAGCGATCTTAAAGAGGCTTAAAGATGGGAAATACTGATGCTGGATCTATAATTTTTTAGTATGTAAGCTCGAAGTCGAGTTAAAAGTCTTACAAAAGGGATTCCAAATGGATGTACTATCTATATTGAAAGAATATATATTCATATGGATACAATTATTTAAGCATTAAACGCAACCAAAACGTACAAAAATCTTAGTTTACATTACAATGTTTATCATAAAGCATGCACTTTCAAGTAATTCATTGTCAAAATCAAAAGAAAGTCGTTCAAAAGACTAATTTAAAACAAAAATGTAGAATTATGAAAAAGTAGGTGCAAATATCAAGCAAAATAAATAATCATAATCTTCGACATCTTTCACAAAAACATAATATTTAGGAGACAATCCAATGAAATGTATCTTTACTCCTTAAATATGATTAAATGCAACTGGATCCAAATACAGTATATATGCAAAAAAAAAACTTTTTTAGAAACGTTTTGTACAAACAACAATCTTCAGTATCCTCCAAAATAATAATATTTTTCATAAACTAATAGAAAATAAAATATATATATATGTATATATCAATTGTTATGAATAAACAGGTCTGATGTTTAGTATCAATAAAACGATATTATCTAACCCTCACTCTTTCGTGTCTGATCATCATGGAAACTCAGCAGACTGAGCAAAAATTTATCCATCACACCCAAAAGCACAAACTATTAATTTGAATCATTGCTTAAAAACAGGCTTCACTTACGATACCAAATTCAATAACTAAAAATAGATTATAAATATAATTGTATCAGATTATATCCATCTCTTCAATAATAATAATTATTATAAAAATATTAAATATTCATATGTCCTCATTCTGTATTTTAAATCCCAATGTTGTTTGTTTCATTGTCAATATATATTTCCCACGAATTTAAAAGTCGTTGGGACATTATTCAAACTATTAATGAGAAGTTATATATATACTATGTTATTGTTTATCAAAATCTAATAAATAAATATTTTAAATAGCTCTATATATGTTTTTAATACTAATCTTTTTTCTTTTCGAATGAATTTGGGGTAGCCTGGGCAATCAAAATAGGGAGAGAGGAGACAATTCCGAATACCCTCAATATGTATTTTGTGACAACTGTGTCAATAGTGTATTTGGATTAGAGGTAGCAGCAGAGAGAGGTTTGCTATATGTATGCTATTATAATATTTATGTAATCGAAAAATGGCCAGAACTGGAATACGATAGAAAAAATCTACCACAGCTGTGCCCAAACGGTATGGGTGTATTTTTTTCTAAATCTACTGATTTAAGCAGTATAGGTGGGTTAAAAAATATATATACTTGTTTCTAAAGGCCAAAATGGATTTTTTCCCCATTAAAGTTTATTTAAGAATAAAAGTAAATTATAAATATTTTCATACAGAGATCAAGACGCAGGAGATGGAATCAAATATCTCCTTTTACAGTAGCGAGAGTGATGATATATTGCAGACTTGTTGATTTGTCGTTCATTTGTAATCGTTCGTCGTTCGCGAACGATGAATTACGAACGACAACAAAAAAATTATATCGTTCATCGTTCTTTTTTGGCGCCAAAAAAAGGACAAAGATATTCGTTTTCATGGGAAAAAATTTCCCTCTCTAAAAAAACGTCATCAATTTTTTCTGCAAGACGAACGACAAACGAACGATGAACAACGAACGATAACTTTTTGGTGAACAATTTTTTGTGAACGTCAACAAGTCTGATATATTGATACGGTACGATTGAGAACTAATTATGTCCGTTGTGTGGCCTTCTCAATCTTTGCGAGTAAAAAAGGATGATGTAGTCTGAATTTATATTTATATTGTTTACTTTAAGATAAAAGTTCATTTCATTATTTACAATACACCTAAATATAATTTGAGGCAAAAAGCCACAAAAATAAAAAATCTTTGTTTCCAATGGGGTCATCCAGAAGGTAATGTACTTATTCTAAGAAGTCAAGTGAAGACTGAAACAAAGTTACATGAAAAGGTCCTAATGAGGCGGGGACGGGCCTCGATAAAAGAGAAATGCACCTTGTAGCGGACAGCTCTCTCTCTCTCCGTCTCTCTGCTCCTATCTGTCCCTTCTATTATCAATTATTTATAAATACAATATCAGACAGACGTTTTCTTTTTCTTTTCTCAAAGAAAATAAATTTGTATATAAATAATTCCCTTCAATTGAAATATATCTTAGTTTCGATTAGATAAATGAAAGTCTCAGTCATTTACTTCTTATATATATATATATAACTTAAAATATCAAATATTTATTAATAAGATAAATAAATATTGTATAAAAGATTAACTTGAATTCATAATGAGTGGTAAATATATAAAAGGAAAAATCTTTGTTTACACAAATATATATATTATATTTGCCACGCAGTATGTTCAATAGAACCTTTATTTTTGTGATATAAAAAATAATAAACGTAGATAAAATAGTGACTAAAACAGGAGAGATTCACATCCTAAGCAAGAAAGGAAGAGAAGAAAGATAAACTTGATAACAGTTTGCATTTGACCACCATGACTGGACACACAATAGACTCAATATAAGAAAAAATTATTTATCTTGAGCCATTAAATGTCGCTTTTATGATAAAATATTCTTAAGGTGAATAAAAAGACAAAGAGAAGAAGGAAAAATGTCATCACTTGAGCAGTCTAATACCAAATCTTGAGGAATAGAAAAATGACAATAAACACCCAATGACGTCATTTTAAGAATCCTACTTTATTACGAAACATAACATTTTGCGACGTCATCACTGGACATATATATTGCAGGATAAACGTTTTCACAAAGTGTGACAGCCCTTTGAAGCAGCTATACGTCTTAAAAGATCTTATTAAGTCGTTTTTCTTCTTCAATGAGTATCCAGTTATTATGAATATCAATCGGTGGTTTAAGCCGTTAGAGGGAGTAAGATCATAGAACAATAAAACTGAAAACAAATCAATATATTTCTTTTGCTCTAGTTTCTCCTTTTATCTATTTTTCTTAAAGCATCATACTTACAGCATCTTAACAATTATAAGACGTTATTAATAGAGAATCAACTCAACATGTAATCAAGAGAAGGAGGTAATTATTACCTCCGCCGAAGGAGGTATTGTTTTCACTGGCGTTTGTTGGTTTGTTTGTCAGAAGGATTACTCAAAAAGTACTGAACGGATTCGAATGAAACTTTGTGGAGTTGTTGGAAATGCCAAAAGAAACAAGTGATTAAATTTTGGGATCTCTAAGTGCTTTTTAATATGCAAAATGAGCAAAATAATAAATGAAATGGGTCTCTATTCAGGGAGTAGGAAAGAACAAACGCTAAAAAAATACTCATTGACGTATTATTGTTCATATATCATCTCAGGACTATGTTAACCCAGTGACGTAGCTTAAACTTCTTCCTCTTCCCGTCTCTGAGTGCTCTTTTAATATGCAAAATGAGCTAAGAGAGAGGAAACAATGATTAGAGATAGAAAATCGGGCGTGTGAAAGGGAGAATGTTTGATTGGGAATGTTGTGGGGATCGGCGGAGGTACACACTCTCTGAGTGTATATATGCCTCTAGTTTTTATTGAGTTTGCTCCATCAATCAGTCAAAATAATCATTATTACCCAGCCTATCAATCCGTTCGCTTTCTTGCTTTGGATGCGTATTCTTCCAGTCTTTGTCATAAGACAAAATCAGTTGAGGGTCATGGCAGAGATAAATCTCAAAGCTCTACCATGAAGCCATCTAGCATATTATTTTCCTCAACCAAGGAATATTTTTTAAGGGCTCAAACTTAAAATATAAAGACATCAATTATGAATCGAGTCATCAAATTAACAATGGTTCAACCCATCTATTTTATAACCCCACGTGATAAAAATACATATTTTCTTATATATTCCTTCAAGCATTATTTTACCGGAAATTAATAAATAAACTTATAGCCTGAGAAACTCGATTGCTCTTCTAAATAATTCATAATATATATGAATGGAATGAATTCGAAAGAAAATTGTTTTTTTCAATGAATGAAGCGGATGTCTACTAGGTAAGAATGTATTTTTACATGTTCATGGACTCATAATTAGAATGTTATATATATACATACATATATTTAATGGTTAAAATAATTTTATTCTGTTACTGCAAAGAAGAATACAGTGTAAAAAAATACACTAAAAACATACCGATAACATAAGAAATAAAATAAAATCAGGACAGTTACGTAATAAAAACATCAATGTACATAATAGTTCAAAATTACTGTCCAGAAATATATATATATACATATATAATCACTAAACTAAGCAATTTAACCCTTGGATGCATGATGGGATCATATTGACCCCAACGGACGTTTGAACTCTTCTAACGTAATATTTTTAACGGGTGAGTTTGTTTTTGGCGACTTTTATAAATAATTTATGCTTTATTAATTAATTGTTCTATAACGATAAGTTAATCACTTTTTCGTTGTTTTTTTTCAACATCTCTACATGAATAGGGTCAATTTGACCCCGTATTTTTACTACACAATGCAGTATCTTTCAGAAAAAAGACAATACCGTCTTAATTTAATATAATTATTTATTTTTTGGAACCCTTGTGCTAACTATTGGTAAAAATTTAGTCCACATTGTAAAAAAAAATTGTCTTATTTTCGTAACATTACACCCAAAAGAATCTTTGAAAAAGTAATAAAATCTGTTTTGACTATAAAAAGGCCAAAACCAATTTAAAAAGTTATTGGCATAATACAATGAACTTACAGCAAGATTTACAGCAAAAATACAAATATTTCATAGTTTATTACAATTGGAATGATCTAAAATGAATCAGCAAAAAAAATATTATTATAAATATATACATATATTGGTTAGGTAGACAAAAAGTATCACGTTTTACCTTCTAAATAACAATGTATATTCCTAAGAGTAAAGTCCTCAGCCAATTTTTAACCCAAAATTTAGTTATGAAGTATCATCAGTCTCAAGTTGTAAATGAGGCATTCTTATCTATAATCACACTTAATTCTTATGACGTATCAACCCTTAAGTGTACCATATTAGTTGTGTTCACCATATTCAATCGACAACAAGTTGCACAAAGAATGGAAAAAAATGTGAATATCCTTAATAATTATGACACTAAATAAGATTTATCTGACAACAGTGATCCAGATCCTTTCAGTAATATTATCTCACTTGAAGATATTTCGTCGTATAATGACTTACATTAATTGATGTTCAGAGGAAGAGACACTATTTATTTGACTGAATGAGACAAATGGGTAAAGGGAAACACCCAATTTCAATAGGTCGTCGATCTTAAATTAATATATTTAGGACTCGCGGCATCACATTTATGCAACATCAAGAATCTCATATGAGTTCACTCATCTCTGACGACAAATATGAGAGGAATTATTCTAAAGAAGGAATAGGCAAGGCAAAAAGCAATAAAAGATGGGAGGGGTCTCTCGTTTATTAAACTAAATGGGTAGTGGGTACCTTGTTGGACCTTGCATTTGGAGAGGTGTATATAAAAGTAAAAATCAAGCAGTCCGTCGATTATGGGATCCTCATTATTGTCCTACAATATTTGTAAAAACTATGTCCGTAAATAGAATTGAAGAAATAGAATATCTCTACAGTTTGATTATTCTCTTAATGTTGATGAAAGAGGGCACCTATTAACGTCCAGTATTCCAGCAGAAGACATTTAGCAATATCTTGGATCTATCCTCCTAGAATGCATTTATTTTATACATAAATGCTAATAAAGGATACCAAGATGGAAAGAGACACAAAAGACGACTATATCTCGATGAACTTCGATTGGCTCTTAATAAACTATTTCGGGAGTCAATAAATACAAAAGTTTCCTCCTCAAATGTATTGGCTCCTTCATTATGTACCAAAGAAGAAGTAGATGACCGACCTGTTCCTGGGACTGAGATAGAAAGCCTTATTCGTTTGACACTAATGAATTCATGTGTATGAAATGAACATTCGATTTTTTTTTGACCAAATTGTGAAAACCCAAAATAAAAACCTTTATTCAGTTGCTATGAAATTATTTATTTAATAAAAACTATAAGAAAAAGTCTACAAAATATTTAAATGGCTAGTAAGTGTCATGTTCATTTGTGAAATAAATCTTATGTATCCGTAAAAATCTTGGCCAAATAAATTGTTATTTAGGGTCAGTATTGACTCCAGCCATGCATAAAAAGTTTAAAAATAATGCATCCTCGGGTTAAGATGCTCTAAATCTTTTAAGAGTTGGATAATGGACATAATGATATGATTTCCATATATGAACATTGCTTCATAGAAATGTCATTTGTTTTCTTATTGATAAGGAATACATATTTACAAGACTTTGAGGTGAATTATTGTCTAATTGAATTAATATTTGAGCCCATGTTCAAGTGAGTTTTTTGTATAAAGGCAAAATTATGCACATGAGTCTTGGGTAACAATTTTTCTGAAACTGTCGTCGCAGCACGCTCAATACGCCTTCTTTCAAAAAAATTAGGCTAACTTTGAGACCAAAGAAACTTGATTTCATTCGTTGACAATCACGTAGAAAAGCTGATAAAAGGTGTAATAAATATGAAAGAGTTTTAAAATCAGCCCATTACATTTAAAAAATATATGAATCTAGGAAACAGTTAGAGAAAAACGATAAAATAGGCTCTATTTCAATTGGTTGAAACGCCACATCCTAACGATGAATAAGAAAAAGTAGACAAAAATATATTCAAAGAGCACTTATTTTGGACCTTTAGCAAGTATATCCGAGGGTAGAATGCCCGTTGAGATTCCTGGATAGACAAAGAAGAAGTAGGAGTTTACCCCTTGTATCAATAAGTTTCTGATTCATGGAAGAGGGATGCAGACGTGAACTGCAATGTTCTTTTATATATCGGCGGATCTCAACCTTGTCCTAATCAGAACTACATTGACAAAAAAATATTTTTGCAAGAGACATGTAGCACCACATTATGTAATAGTCAGGAAACGACCGGGTACTTTTTTTCGCCGGGAGCCGGGCCGGGACTTTAATATATTCGCTCCTTCGCCATTCTGAAATTGACGACGTTTTTTTTAGAAAAGAATTTTTGCTATTATTTTATTAAATTTAAAAATTATTTTTTAAAAGACAAAGAAATATTTTTTTAATAAAAAAAATATTTTCTGAAAAAATGTCGCCACTTTCAGAATGATAAAAATATCCGGTCATTTCCTGGTAAAAAAAAATTCATTGGGACTTAAAAGAGCCGCAACTAGTCTTAAAGGAGCTGTGGGTTGAGTATCGCTGCTTTATATATTTGAAAATGTTCATTTCTCTGAATAATTGTAAAGGAGGTCTTCAATGACACAATACCACCAAGATGCTTGAAGACAAATCAAGTACAGGGCATCCCCTACAGTCACCACCCCAAGGGACTTCTAACCCCTCTAGCATAATTCTACTAAGCCAGGTCAGATTCCCAGTAATTCTTCGAAATTGCAGTCATCCTTATGGCTATCCTAGGTAGAGTAAATACATAATAACTGAATGCAGCTCTCTTTCTCTCTCTATCTTTCCGTCTACTCTGCTCTGCTCCTAACATCCATTATTGTTATAGTATATATAATACATATATTATATTTATTTAAATATATATTTCTATATATAGATATTTGATGCATGCACTATATATATTTATATATATAATATATATATATATATATAACTTTTGGAGTCAAGGGCGGACGCCTTCTCCAGATTCGCGGGGGGGGGACGGCCTCGTCCTTAACGCCACCAAGACTAGCTCATGATCGGGGGCCACGCCAAAAAAAGGATGTTGCGGTCTTCACCGTCAACATTGGGGGCGTTGAGGTGCACCATCTGACGAAATTGAGTTTCTTTGGGTAAATTTGACACTGGCTTCACAACAGCACCCCACAACATCAACGTCGCAAAGGCAGCAGCAAAACGGGCGGCACTCATCTCGAGATGGCCGTGCACTTACCAAGAGGAAAATATCTACGGCAGCTGGCCAAGGGATTGATGATTGGCAAGATATCTTATGCTGCCGCGGGTGTGACAATTCCTAGATTCATAGTGAGTGCAAGGGGCCAAATGCCGCGCACAGGGCTGCACAAGTCGCCATAAATGACGCCGCCAGGAGCATCGTTGGATGTAAAAGATGGGATCACATCCACATTGGGGATCTCCTTGAGAGAGCAGGCCTTCCCTCCCTCAACGAGGTGGCCGCCAAGGCGGTGGCCATGGAGACCTGGAAATGATTTTACTCCAACAACGGGGGCGGTGGTGATTTCGTCTTCCCCATCCCGAGGAGGCCCATGAGGTCCACGACTCCAGTGGCGTACCCACTTTGGAGGGAGACAGCTACTTTTGCATGCCACAAATATCAGTGTGGAACTTGTCTAAGGCGATGAGGTCGGCCACTACCCTCCACACTGCCAGGACCGCAGCTAGGGCCGTTGGACGCAGCGTCCCCATATAATCCATTCTGCATAGGTATTTTGTTTGATTTGTTTTTACTTTTTATTTTATGTAATTTTATTGTTTTTATTATTTATTTTTAGACTAGTTACTAATGTGCCCCATGGCAAATATACTCGATTACACACACAGAGAGAGAAAAGGCTATGATTCCGTCTTGGATCACAGAATTCATAGGCAAAAAAGTACATAATAATATTTTTTTTTTTTTCACAGTTCAGAAAAAATATATACATAAGATTATATATAAAAATCGATAATAATACATAGTAAAACTATATAAATAAGCATTATAGCTTAAAATTTTATCATCGATACTGAACGAACAAACTAAATACATTTAAAAGATCACATGATTACAAAAAAGTAAAAACATTTAGTGGCGTTTATTAAAATATTTTAAAAGTCTTTTGTATATTACTTTAAGAGAGTGTGATATTCCGGGATAATATTTAATTACAGATGCCGCTAATGTCCATGAAGAGTCAGATGCAGAGGGAATTTTTAAGTCCAAAGCTGCGTAGCGAGCTGCGGCAGATATTAGAATTGGCCTTAATTCCGATGGAATAATTGGACTATTCGTGGTCAATCTGCTGGCAATTAATCCTTTCGCACCGAGGAGGGCACAATTTATTGCTTTCGCCCTTGCGGAGAGATCCCGTTTTCCAAGACCAAAGAGTACTGTGGCTTTGCAGTATTTAGATGCCTTGATGTCTTCCATGCCTTTTACGTTGAGGGCAATAAACTTTTTTTAAATATTAATCATGGGGCAGTCCACAAAGGCATGAATTATTGTGTTGTATAAAACTCCACAATCTTTACATGGGCGGTAAAATTTAAGGAGATCGGCCGATATTTGGAACTGGGCGGTGAACTTCCTCTCATCCGATATTTTAGATAGAGAATCTAGGATCCTCTGTTCCCAATCTTCTGGTAGGTCCAAAAGGGCCATAAACTTAAGACAAATGTCCCGACTCTCGGTAGGACCATATTGTAAATTATGCACCAGCTTTGTGTGCCAGGGCCTATGCAAATAATGTTTAATGGCCGATCTGGAGAGAGGAAATCTAAACCTCCCGTCATCAAAAAAGCCATTTCTGCTCAGGTCATGTACAGTTAAAATGCCCTCCTTTATGGCTATTTCTTCAAGCTCTTCTGGGGGTTTCAGGTTTTGAAAAAAATACTTCTTTGTACAATTAGACCTAATTAAATCGATGGTGGAGTCTTTTTCGTATATTGGAGTATTTCTCCAAATTAACCTTTGAACACATCCCCACACGGGGGATAAGGCCGTTGTTATTTGGTTGGTTAATTCTGTCCCCAGCATTAACCAAGAGTAGACTTGATTACTCGACACAGTTCTTCTCCATTCCAAAAACGGACTCCCGGCAATATCCCTCAAGACCTTGATGTAAATCCTGGGTACGATCGAGGAAAGAAGAACCAGCCCACCCCCCAGGTGACGATTCTTCCTTTTCAATGCTGCTAAATAGCTTTTATGAAAGAGTGCGCACAGCCAAATATTTTCATTTAAAATAGCCTTCTCCGCGAAGAGTGGCGAGGATGATGCTCTGTATAAAACTAAAGGAATGATTTTATAGTTATAAAGATCTATTCTCTTTTGTAAACTTAAATGTTTGTCATTTTTTGTAAGACCAGTGAGTGAAAAGCAGACCAGTTTGAAAGATCGAAACCGTCTCTACACCAAAAAATTCCAAGAATCTCCAACTTTGCTTTAACTTCACAAGAACGAACCCGAAGTCCACTAACAGGGAGCCAAACGCCAAATGGAAGAATAGAAGTCTTCAATTTATTTACTGAGAGGCCTGAAACTTTTTCATATTTGGAGAAGTAGTCCAAAATTATTTCTATTCTCTTAACTAATTGGGCCTCCGAATTAGCTTCCAGAGTGATGGTAATGTCATCGGCATACATATCTACTAGATGACGGGAGCCCTCTAGATCGATACCGAAACCACGAAATTTGTGTAGCAAGTTCCTCGCAAAGTTTTCGACAGCTGCTATGAAAAGGAGAGGGGCAGAAGGGCAACCCTGTCTACAACTCTTCCCTAACGTTATCGAATCACTAACATAACCATTAAGAGATAGAGTCGATGAACCATTATAAAGTAAGGCCCGTACAGGATTGAAGAATTTCTTTGGCAACAGTCTCCGAACAGCTTTAAGTATATGCGTATGCGAAATTGTGTCAAAGGCTTTTGAGAAATCCACAGCAATGATGGCTCCAAACTTTTTTCTTCTATTCACAGACTCAATTGAAGCCTGAATATTACGCGAGACGTCATATATTTTGCGATTCTTAAGGAAACCTTTTTGATGGATGCCAATCTTTTCATTCAATTGGACTTGCATTTGTTGAGCAAGAATGCCTGACAGAATCCGATACGACTCATTTAGAATTGTAATCGGCCTCCAATGACTGAAGTCGGTGCCGTTACCCTTTTTTGGTATGAGAACAATTCTACCTCTCGCTAGAGAACTTGGCATTTTACCTTTCTTTTCCATTTCCTGGCCAATCTTTAAAAGAAAAGGAACAACTTCATCAGGGAATTGCGCGTATACCTTGCCAGTGATTCCATCTGGGCCACACGCCTTGTTTGTCTTGAGATTTTTCTCGATAAAATTCAAGATTACTTTAGAAGAATAAATACGTTCTTCATGGCGTTGGGGAAGTCTTTTTGGCTTAGGAAAATGACCTAATCTTTCTCCGACAAGAGACTGAAAACGGCCGTGAAAGTATTTCAAAATTTCTCGCTTATCAGTTATAGATTTACCATCTTCAGTTATGCGACCGAGAGAAGAAACACAGTAACCATCTTTTTTGGCAAGGTCTCCTAATCGTTTGTTGGAATCAGACTCCCGGATGACTTTGGCTTCCATTTCAGCTTCAGCGATCTCAGAAATTCTAAAGGAGTTTATGGCATCTGACATGACAGACCTCACAAAAAAGGACTCCTTGTTGAGCATATCCTCCACAAGACGTTCATGCTTCTCAGAACCAACTCTTTGTTCATACAGAACTTTTTTTGTGTTTACAGAAACTATTTTTGAGAGGCGAGTTACTGCTTGATGTGAAGAAAGCCTGTTATCGAAGCCCAATAAAAGGTTTGAGCTCAGACTCTTTCTGTATTTTTCATTCTCTTCTAACCAGTTTGGAACTTTAAAGTCACATTTCCGGGCTAAACAGAGCAGCTCCAGTTCAACAATTTTGTGATCAGAAGAGGGCTCAGGGCGATAAAAAGCTTTCTTGATCCTAGACGCAATGCAAGGAGATGCTAAAGCTAGGTCCAATCTAGATCTTTGATTTTTCCTCGACCAAGAAAAACTCCCACTGCATAATTTTTCAGTTAGATCCACCAAATTCAGATGTAGAATAGCAATTCTTAGAATAGAAGCATTTGGGTAAGTATGATTACTTTGATTTAAATCCACATTTAAGTCACCAATGAGTATAAGAGGTATTTTGTTCGAGATTTGACTATTAATGATTGCCTGAAAGAATGGTGACGACTTCTCATTAGGCCCATAGGCATTAATAATATAAAATGTAAATCCATTAGAAGTGACACGTAATTTGTGCCAATCACTCACGCCAGAGTATTCCTTGACACAATACAGAACGGAGATCCTCCTTGTAATAAGGGTCAAACCCCTCTACTGGACCCAGAACCAGTAAAGAAGTAATGCCAACCTCTAGGGAGACATAGAGGGCAATTGAGGCTACAAGAGGACGAAACTAAAGATTTTATATCTTGAAGACAGATAATATCAGCCCTCATTGATATTAGTCTTTTCATCAGAGCATGTCTTGCTCTTCTTTCTTACCCTCCTCTTATATTTAGAGATATTATTTTTTTAATCCCTATGTTTGACGAAAATTCCTTAGATATACTATCAGAGAAAAAATCTGTAATTCTGGTTTGCATTGAATATTATTGTAAATAAAAATCAGAAAAACACGCAGGAGTCTTTGGCAAACTTAGATATTTGGTTGCTTAGTGGGGTTAAACTTTTTTCAGTAATCTTTGACTGCAATAAAGTTTTGTTATAACTTCGATTGCTTAGGGGGGTTTGATGCTTTATCAGGGGAATCATTCAAGTCGGGCTTGCTCCTTTTCTCAGTTGAATTAGAGCGAGTGCGGCTTTCCAAAATTAGTTTGGTTCCAAAAAATTCTTTTTCTTTGTTAGATGAGTAGAAATAATGATATGTCCCTCCTTAGTAGCTTGCTTAGAATTAGTAGAAATGTTCATAGAGACCCCATTGTTATCGTACATAATTATTTTGAAACCCCCATAATCAACAAAACCTTTCATTTTCCGATGACAATTTTCAGAAAAAAGAAATAGTCACCACTATGTACATACATAACATTTTTTATCTATGATTACCAATAAAAATGATTAATATTATTACAAAAAAATCATCTGCTCAATAAGATATTTATTGAGACGTTTAAGTCTCTTCTTGTTACAATATTTGCCATTTCCTATTTGTAATCATGTGGGAAAGAGATATAAAATTGAAAAACTATATATTTATTGAAAATTTAAGTCTCAATGAATGAGGTTATGTGATCATTGCTCCTTATTTATTTATTCCCGTTCCATACATGTACTTTATAATGCATATATACATTTGCGTTATTTATATTATATCTAATTAAAGACTTCCAATTAGTTTATGTATGAATAAAGTCAGCTTAATTGGGCCTTCAAAGAGTTAACAGTTTACTTCTAAAGACACTAAAATTATGTGTATATTTTAACATGGGATATAATTATTAGGAACTTTAGGATTACAATAACGGGTTTTTTTGCAAGTTTATTGAGCATTCATCATGTCGTAGAACTCCTCAAAGCAGACCTGTCCGTCCCCATCAATGTCCGCCTCAAGGATCATTTCATTGAGCTCATCATCCGTGAGGTGAACGTCTAGCCGACTCATGACAAACTTGATGTCCGAGGTGGAGCAGTATCCGTCCCCGTCCTTGTCAAAGACCCGAAAGGCCTGCTTTATTTCATCCTTTGTTGCCCCGCCGTGTGCTTTTTTGAGCATGAGGGCGATGAACTCCGGGAAATTGATGCTTCCGCTTCCATCCTCATCTGCGTCATCAATCATTTCCTCAATTCATCTTCTGAGGGGTTTTGACCTAGGATATAAGAGTGAGATTTGAAAGGGTTAATAACGGGTGAAGCATTTCTTTTTTCATTGCAAAAATATTTTTATGTTATTTTAGATATATTGGGTATCAAATTTAAAGTATACTGTCATAGAAAACAAATTTATATATATATAAATATATAGTTATCTTAAAATAAAAATGGAAATGAACATTGGCATACAAGTTTACATTCTAAACAAGAAAAAAAAACTATTCAATTTACAAAAAAGATTTTTTTTAAACTAAAGCGTCTTCTTAATGGTCGATTTAGAGAAGTGTAGAGAATTAACCTTATCAGGTCTCCAGCCCACATCCACGAGCATGCAGCCACATTAAGATCAATAATTGAATGAGCAGGATACACAAATTGCTGTCCTAATCATGATAGCTCTTATGTCTTACATTTTAAATCAAAATTAACAGTTAACTCCTTTGCTTTCAATTATTTTGTGATTAACAACGACAAGACGAATGACTTATGGTGAGACAAACAATTTCTTTGTCTTTTCAAGGGTTCAAACAAAATCCAAGTATTATGGCATTATTTTCTTGTCTTGTTCAAAAATGCAAATGATTACATTTGATGAGGACTTTTAAGGTTTTTTCCCCTCAAAAACAAGATCTTGATTTATTCAATGAATTCTTTAACAAAATATAAAATTATCATAAAAATCAAAAATTCACTCCTTAATATCACTTTAATTGACTCTTATCTTTTCTTGCAAAGAAAAACATTTGATAAAAACTACAAAAACACAAATAAACAAAAAGGTCAATACGGTAAAAGTAAATAATTTTCAGTGAAATTGTAAAATTATCCTCAAATGATTCTTCGCATTCTTAGAATAAGATGAGAAGAAGAACTTCACAAGCTCACCAGCAAACTTCCATTGCGATCCCGAAGCCCCTTCTTAATGCTGAGAGCAATTTAACGAATGGCCCTTGATATCCGGATCACTCTCAGTTTTACCAAGATTGTGTATGCACATTTCTTAATTTGGATGTAAAATAATGAGAAAAAGGTTTCAATAAAAATATTAAATTTACAACTCTTTCCTTCAATATGTATGTAGCTTAAACCCGATTCCCCTTATTTTAATATTTCCTTCAGTCAATACAACACCTTCTTTCTTTATTAAGAAACCCACTTGTTTCTTTGTTTAGCTCCTAGAATAAACCATAGAGATATAGAGAGCTTATTGGATTCGTCAGAGAAATACGTCATTGTGTCAAGAATACAGCTGAACGATGATGTTTCTCTGCCATTGGAGGGAAGAGAAATACGTCATTGTGTTCAGAATACAGCAGAACGATGTTTCTCTGCTAATTGGAGGGAAGAAGCTCTCTATATGTTTATATCTCTATGGAATAGACCCACCTCACCGGTACCTAATCCGGTATCAGCTGGTAGTGACCTATCTAGTAGCTATTGTATTTATTAATTAAAAATATCATTAAAAGTGCATAAACATTTAAATGTCCTAAAAATATAATCCTCCAGAGACAATCTTCGTTCCTCGATAAAGAAAACCACTTGTTTCTCCATTCAAAGCATCAGGAATTATTTGATAATGTTACAACTACCATATCAAACTCTACAAGTGTTAGAATGAGAATATAAAGCCTGCTAGGATTGTGCTTAATATCAACGGTCCTTTAAGTTTATTCAAAAAAATATTTTAGCAACTCAATAAGTTTACAAAGACTGGAGAATATTCTTAGATAACTAATATTTTTAATTAATTTTTAATTTTAAAAACGTTCCGTTAAAAAGTTTTCAGCTATTGAAAAGCTATAAAAACGATTAGGCAAAATAGTTTTATCATTAATATAAATTTTGGTGGATGTTGCCATAGGAACAGAGTAATATGCATACTGAATTGTTGTTCATCGAGCTTTTTTGCTAAAGAAGCTCATTTTTTTCGATGAGTAGGCTGAAAGAAAATTACTTTAACATTTTAAACGATTTTTTGGCGTTAAAAAGTGTTTAACTGAAGGTTTTTCAAGGAAATAAAAGAAACTCGCATATTTGGGAACCCATATGTTCGCCCTTCGGGTATGGGTAGGTTTTGGAGCTAGTTTGTGAGTGAAACAGACCTTAAAGAATATAAGAGAGGAGAGAGAAAGTAATTTTCTGTTTTGTACAAACATTCCTCATAAAAAGTTGGACTTAGTACAAAGAACATGTTTTAAGTCACATGAGATGCTCTTTTCTTTTTCTATTTCTCTAACTCCTCCTCCCCCTTTTCTGTATCTTTTTTCCTCTCTTTATCTTGAAAAGTAGGTAGTAAATCAGACAAGCACTGAATTTTTGTTGTTTCATTTCTGGTCCCATCACTTTGCAAATAGTTTTATTAGGTCCGACAGGACTCAAGGATTCCATAGGTACCTTCAAAGTTCAAATCTGGCCATAAATGTGAGAGGAGATAGCGTGCGGACATACAGACAGACAGAGATTGGTGAATTATTATATAGATTTAAAAAACTCAAAATATCATTTAATACAGAAAAAATATATTTTTCACGAAGATGACCAGAGTACAGCAGTAATGATGTATATTCCTTGACATTCATTGAAGCCAATAATTGACAAAGTGATCTGTTTCCTTTGTGTTAGTAATCCTCTTTTCCATTCTTATCTGTTGAACTGTCTGGAGGATTTTGAGGTTCACTGTTTTATCTAGAAAAAGAAAGATGCCTTGTCTACCAAGTACAGACTCAAATTTTATTGTGTTACAAAAGTGGCACACCCAATTTATGACATTAATTAACATTATAATGATTGTTCAGGAGTTGCGAATTATTGGAAGAAATATTGCTCTTTCAGCCTGCAATTATTTTCCTCTCTTTTCCTCAATAGTTCTAAGTTTTTGCAATTATGTTATCTTGTTCAAAGTTGAAAACTATATACCTGACATAGATGGTCGAAGTTCGAAAAGTTAACTGCTTTTATCTTTTCCTATCTAATGCAACCCATATTTTTTTCTGCTCTCATTAATTTATTATCTAAATATAAGAACCCAGAGCAAATGCTTACTAAAACATAATTATATATATATATATATATATTTTATAATCATTGGCTCTGGGTTCCTATCTTTAGATAATAAATTATAAAAATACATTTAGACAGCACACATTATATATATATATATTATATATATATATATATATATATATATATATATATATACTGTGTGTACTTGCATATTGGAGTAAGGTAGTATTTCGATCGGACGCCATCAAAATGTTGCAATTGACGAATTGTAGTTCTTCCAAAGCCGTTTTTATAATAAAAAAATCAACCTGTGGTCTTTTTTATATATCTTAGATCAGATGTAAAATCTCATTACTATTATTGCTTCCAATCCAATAAGAATTGAGTATTTTTCTCCCATTGCTTCTATTAATTTCTTGTATTGCTTCTGCTTTCTTTCATAAGCTTGGCTGAAGAAGAAGGGTCCTTGCTTTATTACTCTTTTGCGTGTTGGCCCGAGACATTAGGACTAACAAAGATAAACTCTCGTTTTTTGTGTACGGGGTAAGTACTTTTGTAGTTAATCATTGGTCCCTAGACGCAAAACTATCAAAGACATTCATTGTATAGAATTACCATGGACTTGTACCACTCATACAAAAAATGATCATTACTATTAGTTTAGTACATTAGTGAATTCTTGACAGTTCTTACATATTGACATAATATATGATGAGGTTTTTTTCAATTATATTTATAAGAATTTCAACAGAAACTAATTACTTCTTTGGCAATGTCACTGTGTCATATGTTTGCATTTTTTGTTTAAGTGTAACTCCTGTATAAAGTCACTTTAATCACAGATAATTTGTTTATTATGAACACAATCACATATTCCTTTGAATAAGCTCACTATGTTCAAAAATGTATGGAATCTTGTTTTGTATCCCATCTTATTAACTATGAGAGTGTGGAATGGCTGCTTGACTGATAGTCAACATTTATTACTATTTGATTTAATAACTTACTTCTGAATGGTTGTGTGGGTTCAGTTAGGCATCAGTCCGACACGTCATATCTAAATTGATGATCATGTAGAGGTCTACTACCTAAGAGTAATTACCTTGCCTATAAAATAATTGATATTTACGTAAAACGTTGATTATTTTTATCACTTGTTCCTTCAAGGAGATAATTCTTTCTTTTGTGATAGATGTCAATTCAGCCATTTCTCGCATTGTGCAGCCACAATTGGCATGTCCTCATTTTCTTCACAATGTCTGCAGGTTGAGTCCAGTGGTTTCCCAATAATAGATTGAGTGATTTTTAAGTTAATATGATCACTGACCATTGGGACGGTACTTGCAAAGGATACTAGCTGTCCTTTGTATTTTTAGACTTTTCTCCCGATCCCCATGTTTATTTGCATACATCTAACCATTCAAATTTCGTCAAGTTGTTCGCCGTGTCATTTTTGTCGTTATTTTGAACATTAGATTCCATTAGGGTAAACACTTTTATGGATTTTAATATTTTAGTATTTTATACTTTATTAATTCATATCTATTAAGTGATATGTAATGTTTTGATGGATGACCCATTACTCCAGTTCTATGACTGGATGAAATCAAATAATTTGAGTGGAGTTGTTATGATATGAGTTTTTAATTAAGGTGTTACACTCGTGAAGCTTTTTTATTAAATAGAGAGATGGAAATTAAATCTTAGTAAAGCTATTTCAGATCTTGGATAATAAATGTATTGCGTTCTATATATATGTATATATATATATATTTATAAAGGAAGGATCAAATAAAAAAAACCTAAATGTGATATAACACATAGTGATATAATTTTAATATTTCTTAAATTAATTTCGGTAGGAAAATGTTGGAATATAATACATAGGTTAATATACCACTATATCTGAATCTTTTCATTAAAAAAACAATAGTTTTTAAGATTACAAAAGAAGCCTCATTTAAAAAATTGTTTGAGCAAAATTTTCTGAAATAGTTCACCATATTTATGAAAGAGAAGTGTGCAGTACTTCACAACAATTTTTATTATTATTTATAGTACAAAACAAATGGTTTCTCCGTTATTTCTTAGTTCTATTCTATTACGATATGACCTTCCTATAGTACTAGCAGTCTATTCACGTAGCTTCATTAGATTTAATACTTCTTCAGAGCCTTAGTAGAGGTATATTAATATATATTTTCGCGCTTTATTAAAAGTTATATTGTGCTTTTGTCAAATTCCTCAGAAGGGCCTCTAAGCAATATATCCTCATTAAAAAAGTTATGCTGCATTTGTTTTTTTATAATAATATTAAATTAATATTGATCCTCAATTCAGTCATGAGTAAAATAATACTGCATAATGACAACAGTTTTTTATTATGTCCCTAAATTTATTTATTTAACAAATCACGTCTCAACAACAGCATCATTTGTATCGCTACCAACTACTAATAGTATCAATGTGAATGTAATTCTATTGTTTTCTTGCCTATTTGGGCGATATAATTGCAGTCCGACTATATATAAATAAGCAATCTAGATGTGTGGTAATTAGTTACTCGACCTAGACTCTCTTCATGGAGGTTGTTGGCCTAACCTTCCCCTCTCGGGGGGGGGGGGGGGGGGGGGGGGACTATAACCTGCGTCCACAACATTGAAAGTTGAACATGAATTGGCAAAAATAGTAGTAAAATCGAGCCAAAGATCTTTTTAATGAGGCTGATAAAGACTAACTTCTTTCTCTATTGGGAGGTCTCCAACCTTTCGTCCTCAACATTTTTTCATTTTAAAAAAGGTCCAAAGTAATTGTGCTAAAGTCAAAACACATAAATAGACATCCTAGTCTAATATTACTATTATCATTATTTGGTGAAGAACAAAATAATAAAATAATAAAAAGAACTACTGAGTACATAATTTAAAAAAACGGTTCTTTAATATGAAATTATTAATTTTTTCTTTATTAATTTGCCAAAGAAACTGTTTTTGTCAAAGATGATACAACAAAACATACATACATATTTCCCCTTGAGGAGTTTTTTATTTATTTAGTAAACATATAGGAATAGTCCATTTAATGTATTCGTAAATGGCATGGATTAGCAAATGAATGTGACATTTTGTAATGTAAGCAGTTTTATGCATTTAACATTCAAACCATCACGCTCTATAAAAGTACGAAATACCTACAAATGAGTCTCTCGACAGTCTTTTTAACCCCAAAACAGCTAATTTGTTCGGCTTAGACAATTATATATCGATTAGTTTTCTTTTTTTTTGTTACCTATTTGGTTCAATAGAATTGTATCCGACTGGATATAAATAAGCATTATAGCATTAAAATTAATCACTCGAACCTAGGATACTCTTCTCAATGAGGTGCTCCAAAATGACCATCCCCTCTCGGGAGCATTCGAACCTGCACCCCCAACATTGAGAGTTGAACACGCCTTTGTGCACACGGCTATCCTGCTCGCTTGTCTTTTGAGGGCAATTATTCGACTCTTCTCGGAAAGGGAAGATCAATATTCATAGAGAAAATAGTTTGATAGACTCAGTTTGTTTAGGGATAAAATGCTTATTCAAACCTGCAGTACCATGTATAGATGGGGGGGGGGGGATAAGTAACCCCTCTTAATTGCAATGACGAGCATTAAACAGGGATCCAAAAAACATCCGGATGGAAGGACCACCAAGTAATTACCATCAGGCAGAGCTGCAGAGAATGTAAATCGGTATTCGATACTAACGACGGTAGATTTAAAATATCGAACCGATTATGCGATATCGGTAGAAACTACCAAATACCGTACCGATTGACAATCGGTACGGTGTATTTGAAAGTATGACTTTTGTAGCATTTACATAGATACATTAAGATGTAGAGAGCTTATTCCCTTCAATATCAGAGAACCATCGTTCAACTGTCGCTTTACCCAAGCGCTCCCTTGTGTGAAGAACTCGAACTTTGCAAAATAAGTAAACAACTACAACTTAGAGTATTATAGAACCGATACATAAAATACATTTAATATACGCTTATGCTATACTTGAATACTAGAGTACCTGAAAGTGCATTTAATATCAACAATAAGAGACAGTAAATGAAAAAAAAATATTTAGCCGTCCAGTTCCTACAAAATGCAAGTACATATATAATTTATATAAGATTAGTATGTATTAAGTTTTAAATAATCTCTAATAAGTTATAACAAATGATGTATTTAATTGTCCTTTGTTATAAATTGTCCGATATTAAATGCATATGAAGAAGTAAAAGCAGATACATAAATAAATTTATCTCTCTTTCTAATTTTCCGTACCGAATATGGATCTATACTGTAGATACATAATAAAACCTACCGAATACCGATATCGATCGGTAGAAGGTATATATCGAATACCGAAGAAGAGGTAGATTTTTCTACCGAATTCCAGCTCTGCTATCAGGGCATAGTAGCTCCTTTCCCTATGTACATATACTCACATTATATGTAATACAACAACCATTATGCAAATTTTTTGTATTGCTGTTATATTTACTGAAGTAATCACTTAGTTAATTGTGTTCCAATACACCCCACATATACTTACCTATAATTATAAAAAGAAATATGCATGTGTTTGATTATAATCAAACACATGCATATTTCTTTTTAATGAGTGCCTTTGTCCTCAGGGAAAATCAAGGTCCCTCCCCTTTCCTTTTCTTTCAAGTACATGAAACAAGGCTGTTGTTATTACTTAGTATTGAACCAATTTGTAAAAAAATACAACTACAAAATATATATATTGTACTTACTATAAAATCAAATACATACTTGTATATTATTTGGTGGGCCTCTCTGCGACCAAGGAAATGTAGATGAAAGCCTTTCTTTTTGCATCATACTCTTTAATTTGTTAGAAGCCTTGATATTGTATAATAAAAAGAATCTAATGTGTTCACCCTTGTTTCAAATGAACTCAACTGTTAAAAAAAACGAGGAATTTAATCATTTCATTTTTTTCTCTTGTACTTTCTTATCAAAAAGGTTTAATTATTCCAAATATAGATTAAAATCTTTATTTTGATATGTTCATGCTTAACTTCTTAAATACTTTGATTATTTTAATCGAAGAATGTACATTGTACAATGTTTAACTGTATTGGACAAATAAAACCCCCAATAGTTGAAAAATGAAGAATTGAGTCTCTTATATTTTGATTGTTTCTCTTGCACGTTTGTAAAAGGGGTTTGAGTATTCCAAATGCGTAAAATATGAAGGCCAGAAGATCATATTCAGTGGCTTTTTAATATATTTATGGGTATTTTTCATAGAGATAAAAAGATATAAAGGGCTTATTCCCTTCATTTGTATTTTTGTGTCCAATATAAACAAAGTAATTTGATCTACGTCATCGTAAGCTGATCATAGAGATAGAATCTATCTCTATGATCAGCGTACGATGACGTAGTACAAATTACTTTGTTTATATTGGACACAAAAATACAGCTGAACGACGATGTTTCTATGCTATTGAAGGGAATAAACTCTCTATATCTATATGGTTTTTATATTATTTTTTTTTTTGATTGAGGTGTATTATATTCTTGAAATTTTTCGTCAGATTTTTTATTTTGAAGTCTTTAGATTAATGTTTTGATATTTGGATCCTCATTTAGAGACTTTATATGACAGGCCGTCTCAAGCCCATTTTGCAACGTAAATCTGGCAGACATTATTTGCTAATAAAGACCTTACAATAGCTGCAGATAAATACAACAAATAAAATTAAGGGAGAACATTAATTTTGTCACTGATTGTTTAACAACTTAAAATATGTCAGGTATATACTACTTGACCTACCCTTTAAGATATTGGTTGAAAAATAAACTTGTCCTCTATACATAATACGCCATATTAATCATCTAACAGGAAGACCATTTCCAACGTGAGTTTATGAATATTTTAAGAGTTTTTATAAATAAATATGTCAAAATGTGCCCATAAGTCAGGTTTTAAAGAAACATCTCAGTAATATCTCACATTTAGAAATCATAAATGCTTTTATTATATTACTTCTTTTAATACCTTTTATAGACCATGAAAAAGTCGTTATACAAACGAACTATTGAATAGATAATGTTTGGATATTTTCCCTTGGGTCAGATGTTACACAAAACATCATATCCAATATTCTAACATCATTCAAGGAAAGTCCTTTGGACATACTAAGAATCGAGTGCATATTATTATTACGACCTTTTCTCTTAAGTCAGATGTTGAAACACAATAGATATATCAAACATTTCAGGATAATTAATGTATTAATAGTGTGACTTTCATTTCACCTCATAGTCCAGACAGGGTTTTTGAAGAACCAACAATTGAGTTGATAGGACTGTCATTGTTTTACTTAAGACATGTGTCATAGTTATATCATACATTCGTGCATCCCAAGCCTTCATTTCCTAACAATCCTTCTACTCCTTGACTTATTATTTTTATTTTTTTTGTACACGCGTACAACAAGTTTATTCATTTTAAAGAAACACACAACAAATCATTCAACAATCAATATATCAAAAGAAAAAAATCCAAACAGATTCTACTGACCTGAGGTCAACATTTGTTGGTAAGGAAATATCAGCAGATAATCCCTCCAAAAATGTCCTCGACAAATAAAAATATTATTTTATTTGTTATTATTATCAATAATATAAATTCGAGGAAGTTTCATAGGAGAACCTCTGGAGTCTCTTTTTCGACTCCATCCAGGAGGACTCTGAGACTTCCTATCCCAGCAAATTCAATTAATGCTAAAAATAATAATATATATTTTATTGGATTGGGTTAATCAATTGAAAAAACCTCTCTTCTCAAGTTCAATTTCAAATGAACTCCTTTAGGCTTATTGAAGCAAATAAAAGGGAGAGGGAAAGCCAGATCCAAGTAGGTACACAAGGCTAAATTCGATCAATATATAAATATACTAATGTATAAGACGTATTTTCCTATATTTTTCTCAAATAAACCCAGAATATAATATGCATACAAGTGATTCCTCAGTTAGAATTCCAGGCAATAAAAATAATTAGGTATCTGCTATATTTTATAGTCGGGGGTGCCCTTTATTATAGAGCGTACTTTAGCGCCCCTGGTGATGCTAAGATTTTAAATGACGTCATAGAGTCTAAAGAACGTGTGTTTTTCTTTTCATTAATAAGTGCAAGTAATAGTGTAGCTACATTCATCGTATATTGGAATATATGGCGTAAAAAATAGTAGACATTATCTCTAAGTCCTCTGGATTTATATTATACTTCATGAGTAGCGTAGCTGTACATTTGTAGTTGTCATTAATATAATAATTGGGGAAACACTTTTTCATGGAGCAATACAAGACTGAACGGTAATATGCTTGTAAATTATTCTAACAAAATACTTAATGAGTATAAAAAATAATGGACATCTCTTTCTTTATCGACTCAAAAATAAAATTGATTTCGAGCTGATTCAACACATATGTATTCATTCGTTAAATGAATGAAATATAATTTTCTGCCTCAGAATGTTGAAAGGGATGTATATATATATATATATATATATATATATATATATATATATATGATATATATATATTATATATATATATATATATATATATATATATATATATGAACGTACAAACTTTGCTGAATTGCTATTTTTTGAAACTCTGGGTATTTAGAAAAATAATATTATTATTTATCCTATACTTCAAATTATCTGTATTTTGTTATGACTCATATTGTTTTTTAAAGGACAATTTTCTCATCAACGAGAATAGGATAAATAATACACTAATGGTTCTATTTTTTTTAAAGCATGTATCAGTGAATTACATCCGTGAGGATATGAGTAGGTACTAAATATTATCATTGGTCCATCCAATCAAGGATTTATACAGATATGGCCTTGTTATGAAATAGGTATTAAAAATGTAAGAGTTAATTTTATTTTTTCCCTAATACTTTCCATTATTTATCTTCATATTGATATTTCATGGCTCACAAATTAAATTATGTTCTTCCTTTTTGCAAAGAAATAATTGATTCTACTTCATTTGAGATCGCAAACTCTGGCATTATCTGGCATTAGTTTTCCTCTATTACGTCAAGTTTTTGCTTCTACGTCATATAACATTTTGATCAAAATTTTTTATTTAAATCCTTTGTAAATAAATATATGTTATATGAAAGGACTACAAAGAATAACCAATGTATTAAATTAAATCTAATTTCTATTTAATTCTTTTTTTAGAAAATAATGTTATAATTAATCATAAGTCTTGAAAGGGCATCGGATAAATGGTGACACCATAGCGCATACGCTGATTAAGTCGATTTTTGACATTATGGTTCATTCTTCGCAATATATCAATCGGTTTGTTGGCAATGGTGTCGCGAATGTTGTTTTTGAGGCGTGCTTTGTTCCATGGTCGATACACGTAAAAACAGGGATTTCAAATAGCCCTAAAGATATATCGCACGGGGTCCAATCTGAGAACGTGCCGGCCATTGGAGATTGCCTCTGAGAGAAATGGGATCCTGATTTGACTCCCATGCCATCTCTTTTTATGTAATGTACATAAAATTTTAGTGTCAAACCAGAACATATAATACATTCAAATATTTAGAGAACCTTTTAATATGTATATAAAATTGGAACATATAAAGGTATATACAGTGGTAAAAAAACTATAAATTATTTTGTTAATATTGGCGTGTATTATTAACACGATGAAAAGTACTTCACTTCCTTTGCGGTCAGAGCCCACGAATCGGCATATAGAATTAAAAAAAATTATGATCCAACAAAACGGTCCGTGCCGTTGTTGCAATAAGAGTCGTGCTCAAGTTCTAAATGATTATGCGGAGCTCCCTGGTTACGTGTTCTTACTATATATGTATACGTAAATACGTAGTATTGTGAAATTTTTATATTTTCAACATAGCTTTTACTCTATATGAATGTTGATCATATAAAATTTATTGACGATGACTTATTTTATAAAACCGATTCAAAGTATATCTGTCCTTTTGATTTGTATATATAGGGTTCTCTAAATATATATATAGATATATATATATATATATATATTATATAATTTATTCGGACATGTTCTGTCCACAATTGGACCGTCTGAAGGAAGCAAAGCTTTGGTCAATAGGAGAGGAATTGTGTTCCATCAGGACAACATATCGTTAGTGACTCGACACAAGCTCCGGGAGCTTGGTTGGGAGGTTCTTATGCATCCATCTTATAGTCCAGACCTGGCACCAAGTGATTACTACCTGTTCCGTCTATGGCGAATGATTTTGCTAGTGAAAAATTCACCTCAAGAATTTTTTGCCAATAGGGAGAGGCATTATAAATTACCTTCAAATGGCAACAGTTATCATACAAACCGTGCACATCTAACCTAAATCGATCATTCTAACTATGCTAAATAAAAACTTCAATTTATGCAAAATAATGGATTTCTTTTTACTACACCTATTATATGATATAATAATAATTATAATAAGCCTTAAAACCTACTTTATTGGTTTTTTTTGTAGCAAGTTTCCCAAAGCGTCAATGGATAAATATAATTAGTATCACGGGCTTACCCAGTGACCGCATCACCGCCCCTAACTCCTTTGTTCCACTGGTTCCTCACCGTCCTTGTCAAACATTTGAAAAGCATTCCTTGAACTCATCAATTTGCTTCTGTGTCAGACCCGTTTTAATCTGAGGCTGCTTGGCCAAGGGCTGTCTACAGGTCTTGCAAAGGGTTTTCTTCATCAAGGGTTCTTGGGATTCATAACGGGAACGTTGGAATTGTTATTTGTGGACATATTGTTACAGGTATTCAGGTTTTTTTGGTAGGTGTAGATATGTGTGTTATGGTAGACTATGTCTTCACTAAGAAACTGAACAACAGAGTTAATGCGAGAGTATAAAAAGAAGTGGGAAGGGGGGGGGGGGGGGGGGGGGGGGGCTTCGTTTGATCGAAGTTTTTTTATTGGAGATCGAAGAAGAAAAAAACAGAGCTCTTATAATCACAATGAAATTACTTTTTTACGAATGTGCGTGCATGGCTTTAAATTGAAGGTTCGGTTTATGTACCTGAGGAAATATATGTGTGTGTTTGTCTTTTTGGTCCTTGGCAGAGAAGACTACAAAAGAAAAAGCAATAAGAAAGGGGTATTTTTCTCTCTTTTTTTCTATGCTTATTTTCTTGCCTCAATTTAAAGAGGTCCATAATGAAAATGCATATTTTTTTTGTCAGTTTACGTACTAAGAAAAATAAACATTTTAAGGAAACTTTCTTCAAGTCAAATAACTAGTTGTTGACACATATATACTTGGATTATTCACATATATGTAGCTCAAATATGATTTTTTTTATTCTATGTGTATGATTTTTATGGCATAGTTATAATGATAGAGTAAGAAACACAAATATATTATTATTATATTTGATATAGCATAACTCAACAGTTGCGGGCGTTGGTCTCTATTCTCCTGGATGAAGTATATGAAAGGGTGGCCCACAAAAGATTGTATGCCTTTGTTGAGCCACCCTTAATATCAGGGGGCTTAAACTTTTAATTAATATACATGCATGGATTGCTCTAAATTGCAAAGGAATGCTTAATAATAAAGCTTATTATTGCTATAAATGTATGTATGTACATGAGGCATTAAGAACACGTAACTAGGGATTATATGTAATAAGTCCACCTGGTGGTTGGTTGAATGTCCAAATATGAAACCAAATCACGCCTATGTTGAAATCTTAATATGGCATAATTGATACTTTTTTGATTAACATCACTTGTTAATGTACAATACAATGTAAATTATCATTAACAACTTAAAACTACTAGGGATTACGATAGCTCATTGCTTTAAGGCTTCTACAACTCTCATTGTTCAAAGGGCGCAAGTTCAAATCCCGAGAGGGAAAGGTCAATTTTTGTCAACCTCATTGATAAGATCCTAAGGTCGATCGACTAATTTTAATGTTTAATGTTTATTTATATCCTATTGGATGCAATTCTATCGAACCAAATAGGCAAAAAAATAGACAAGTGCATAGTAGATTCTCTCTGTCCCTAGGCTCCTATTTGTCGCTTCAGAGAAAAATATGGTTATAAGTTTAGTTTAACTTTTGATAAGGAAATGGCCTTGGTTGTTTTCTATCAATTCCGAATTCAATACAATCTGAGTTATACTTTATAAAATTCAGAGCCGGTTTTGACCAGCATAAAAACTATTATAAAAGAACACAAATATTTCTTACTTTAGTTCAAAGGTATCCTCTGAACTTTCTATTTGAATCTGATGAAGTAAAAATCAGATTGTTCTGAATTCATAGAATACAACTAAGGACACTTTTGAATTCTTCATCAAAAGTTCTACTAGACTTATAATTTTTTTATACTCAAGTGACCAAGTCATCTTCTGCAGGCGACTGAAGTTAATTGATACAAAAAGTTATGAATATGCAAAAACTTATACCTTCAATTATTCTTCTTCCTTTAGAAAAAACTAGACTTAAGCCTTGTTTTAGTATAAACATCTCAAATATGTCTTGTACTAATTAAATTTTCTTTAAATTTGTATACAAATAAAAAGTCTGTATTGTCAACGGTTTCAAAAATATTTTTATAAATTGAATAAATTTTTAACGTAACCCAATTTTGTTCAAATTTTGCATGTCGTCTTTTTCATAACAAAGAAACAGAAAATGACGTTTGTGATTAACATTTCATTTAAAAAAAAATATTAATAAATAAATATATATATATATAATATATATATATATATATATATATATATATATATATATATATATAAGGGTGTTCTTATTTTTCAAATGTTTGAAATGTTAGTAACATTGGGATTTTAATTTTCTGGTGATAAAAGAAGACGAAATACAAAGTTTGAACAAAATTGGTCAGCATTACGGGGTTGCGCAACAAGGTCAAAGTTTTAAAAATTTAGTAAATATAGTTTCCGCAAATTTCTTGAAAATGGTGGGCGTTATAGATTTCAATAATAGTATTAATTTAAAGGAAATCTAATTTACTACCAGACGTATTTCTGATGTTTTTTACTAAAACAAAGTTTTTCTGTAAAAACAAAGAAAAAATGGAGTGTGTAATGTTGGCATATTTCATAGCTTTTTTGTATGAATTAACTTCACTCGCCTGTACAAGATGACTTGTTCGCTTCAGAGTAAAATAGTATTTTTAAGCTTAGTAAACCTTTAAATGATAAATCCAAAAATGACCTTGGATACATTTTATCAATTCAGAATTCAGTACAATCTGAGTTTACCTCATATGATTCAGAGCCTGTGTTGACCTATAAGAAATCGATTATGAAAAAAATAAATAATAATGTGTTTTTAGATTTGCGTCATGGTATCCTCTCAAAATTTTACTTTGTCTCTGACGCATTCATAATCCATTATATGCGTCATTTTGTACGCGAGATATGTTTTTTTAATGTGCATACAACTCTCCGCTTATTAAATTGACATGATTTAGTATACCAAAATATTAAAGCTGGTTTACCAAGCTTTCATTTGATATGTTTGGTGCTCTAAAATTGCTATACTTACAGAGAAATAAGCAAATACATTTTGAACGTACTCTACCAATAAAATTGATCTTTTGATATGAGAATATACAATTACTGCTTGGTAACCACTGTTACCTGGATAGAAAGAGAAAGAAAAAGAGAAGCGAGAGAGTATTTTCCTTCACTTCTCTCGCTTTTTTTTCTTTTTCTTTCTACCCAGGTACAGTGGTTACCAAGCGGTAATTGTATATTCTCATATTAAAAGATCATTTTTTTAGGAGAGTACGTGCAAAAATGTATTTGAAGCGAACAAGTCATCTTCTACAGGCGAGTGAAGTTAATTGATACAAAAAACCTATGAAATATGCTAACATTACACACTCCATTTTTTCTTTGTTTTTACAGAAAACTTTGTCTTAGTAAAAAACATCAGAAATACGTCTGGTAGTAAATTAGATTTCCTATAAATCAATTATTCTTATTGAAGTCTGTAACGTCCACCATTTTCAAGAAATTTGCGGAAAACTATATTTTACTAAATTTTTAAAACTTTGACCTCGTTGTGCAACCCCGTAATGTTGACCGATTTTGTTCATACTTTGTATGTCGTCTTCTTTTATCACCAAGAAAATGAAAATCCATAATGTTACTATCATTTCAAACATTTGAAAAAATAAGAACAACCCTAATATATATATATATATATATATATATATATATATATATATATATATATATATATATATCAAAAAGATTCCTTTGACTGATATATTAGAATCTTAATACTGTACTCCTAACTTATTATTTTATTATGAATACAACAGGTCGTAACAAGTAGAAATATAAAATACTGCAGCACTGTTTTTATGTTATTTCTCCCTGAGTATGTCTCTTAAAGAGAAGAAAGTATATGACGCAAATTAACTAAATTATTTAACAATGAAACAAGGTGATATACGAATAGAAAGACAGATTCCAAGTTTTAAAGTGTGTATTGGAACCATTTTTTGATGAAAACGATTATTTCATAGTATTGTTATGGCTGTAAAGGGATTGAATGATTCGTTTTTGGTAATAGTTAAAAAAACTATCCCCTCTGGCTAAAACTGGGGTTCTCTTAATTCACTAACATATGCAGTCAAATAAATCAAGACGGTTACATGTTTTGATGTATTTAAAATATATATTATATGATTATGATTTTTTTTTTCAATAATCGGTCAATAAGTTCTGGGCTTAACTACTAAATGTAACAAAAAACGTAAAGCATGTTTTGGAAGTGAATATCTTCAAAAAGATAACTCCAAACTTCATGAAGTTAATTCGTATTATAAAAAGCAATTATTTAAAGCAATTAATAATTGATTTATAATTATTTGTAATACCCTTAACTTAAAAATTTGCTTCCAAAATGCTTACCTGACTCTGATCCATCTATAAAAATGACTAAGCTATAGTTTGCGAATTTCAAATTTTAGCGCCGATAGTGATAGCCGACTAATGAAATAGTTACCCAGAAAAAGTTATAAAACAAAATCAACTTTGCAAATCGTAAATTAAAGTTGGAACAGATAGTTAACACTCAAAAAATGGTAGTATTTTTACCACCATTATGGTACATCAAAATGCATCTTTGATCGAGTATCGATGTTTTAGCTTGATAAAAGAGTGATCAATTATGTTAAAACATTACATGAAAAAAATCGTAGGAAACCAAAGTTAAGTAAATATTTGTTACAAACAATACAGTTTATAACGAATACGCTAAAATACTAATATCTATAAATAAAACTCTTTTTAACAGTAGCGTAAAACAAAGATAATGAACATTATAGTTTAAATTTACTGTTAAAACTATCAAATGACAATTTATTCGTTTCTTTTAAAACGTTGCTATTTTGTGAACATCCTCTTGGCTGATTTAAAACGATATATATATATATATATATATATATATAGTCCACGTATTCAGAGACTGCAAACAGTTATTCATGCTTTGGAAAACAATGGACAAGGCCTTTAAGGAACGAGAAAAGAGAAGCTCTTTTTCTCTCAACCCAAGATATTCTGGACCGCCTCCAAAGTGACAGTCAAACTTCAAACTTAGTTGCATATTCATATATTTTTTACCTACACATAAGTCAAAGGTCACCAAGGTTACTTTTATTGATTTAATTTCTTATAATATTTTGGACACATTTTGTTGTATTCGTATTTATTAGGGGTGCGTGTTCATTGACTATAATTGTAATGATATCCGTGTTTTTATCTTAACCATTGTATCCTGCGTTTAAAAAAATATTCCTTCTGTTTTGTACTTTTCCTTTCGGTTATTGTTGATATTTATTGAGATGCGACTGGGTAATAATAAAAAATATCAAATGCTTTCCCGCTCATTGCAATTTGTTAGCTTATTTTGGCTCCTAGATTGGAGCCACATAAACGAAAATTAATCTAGTATCAATAGGATTTTAGCCTATCTAGAACCTTTGATGTTGATTATAATTTTTTTGTTAAAAACTACATAAGCTTTAACATACATTAAATATACAATCTTCCTTTTAATTGTAGGGCAGCAATCAAATATGGTGTGGAATATCCTCTTCACAGAGTATGTAGGTTGGGTCTATGTCCTTTCCCAACTACTACAAACCAATGTGTCTACAGCATAGAGACAAAAAGATATAGAGAGCTGATTCCCTTCATCTGTATTTTTGTGTCCAATATAAACAAAGTAATTTGTACTACGTCAAGCTGATCACAGAGATAAAACTTAATCCTATGATCAGCTCACGATGACGTAGTACAAATTATTTTGTTTATTTTGAACTCACAGAATATAGCTGAACGGTGTTTCTCTTCTATTGGAGGGAATAAGCTCTCTATATCTTTATATCTCTATGGATTCTTCAGAGAAATACGTCATTGTGTCCATAATACAGCTGAACGATGTTTCTCTGCTATTTAAGGGAATAAGCTCTTCTATATCTCTATGGTCTACAGGTTGTATATTTCAAAATATTGCTGGTCTTATAGTTTAAAAAAAGGTTTATTATTGTAATCAACATGATATTTTAATCCAATTTGTTATAATGACTTTGCAAAAATAACTGTGATATTTAAAAACAATACATATTAAACAAAACAGCGGATTTTCATATTCTTGGCTTGTATTCTTTGCAGACTTTAATTCCTTTTTGAGCCTCTCAATTTCCTCCGCCAGGAAAGTTGCGTCCTTGACTCGTTTCCTTGACTCTTGCTTAAAGTTCTTCCGCTCCACCTCCAGCCTTGTCTTCAATGACGTCACTGTACGCTCGAGAAAGACCTTTTGTCGCACCAATTCGTGCATAGCCTCAAGAGACCGTCTGTTTTGGCCTCATTGATTTTGGAAGTGAATTCTGCTTTATTGTAGTCCTCGCAGTACTTTTTGCTCAGCGCCGAGACAGACTCCTTTAAGCCCTTTGGATCCTGAAGCAAGGGCATAATCCCGGAAAGGTCCTTAACGAGCCGGTCATACTCGGCTTGAGTCTTTCCCAATCTGTTGTGTTCCTGAAGGAATACACCATAAACATACATGACAGTCGAAAAGTTTATTACTTGAAATAGTTGCCTTCATAGTAATTTATAATTTTGAACCCTAATTCTATCATAGATATTGATGTCTACAAAAGTAAGGTTTCTTCTTAATACACACAAAAAATTAATCAATAACTAAAGTTTATGTGCAATCTGAATTGATCTCCAGTTAAGCATCCCAATCCTTATATCATTGATGCCGGTGGCCACTTTTCCAACCGAAAAAACTGTACTTTTAAACTATAATCACAAAAATGATCCAGATGGTTCTAAGGTCAAGGTGCTTTTATTGTTTAAAAGACACAACCATGGAAGGAAGGATATATCTGAGAACCTTCGAAATATGTTTTGCAGTGTGCACTGGTATGCATAATATCATCCATAAATATTATGGGTTATTGAATATCTTAAGTATAGGGCATTGGATGTAGTTCTATAATTATGATAGTTATATTAAATTATGTTCTATATAAATTTCCTAAATACAAGTAAAAATTGTAAATAAATAAAGTGTTCGAGTCAAGGGATCTTATTACTGACTAATTGGCTTGAATGATAGCATTGCTGTTATTGGCTTGTGGATATTCGAGTCACATTATATATGAAAAGCAAAACCACGAGAAAAAATCATGTCTTTTAAAAATGTATTTACTTCTTTTTAATCCGATTAGATTTCCAGCGTTTTCACAACATCCATATGGGATATTTAGGATTAATTATTAAATATTTTTTCAACATGCAACCAAAAATAACACCAGCAGATTTGAAAGGTTACTTATAAAAATACTTAGGGATTATCTTTCGGTTTTTCTTTCATCACTCTTTCAAAAAAAATCAAAACTCTTTAAATCGATAGAATATACCTAATTGATGGATTTGGCAAAGCGTGCTTTGCATATCTCTGCTTATGGAAACCATTCAACGTTTTATCATATTAGATATAAAGAAATCAATTACAACGACTTTATATTTGAGCGAAAATAGAAGTTTAATTTATTAATAGTTGTTAAAAGGTCTTTATTTATATTTTGAGAGTAAATAAATGTAATCATGTCATCCCTAGTTTTTTCACTATAGAGTAAAGTCTGAAAGTCCTATAGATCCGAGGTTCGATACACTAATTTTAGTGCTATAATGCTTATTCACATCCAATCGGACACTGAAATTAGTTCGTTTTCAAATAGCCAACACAAAAGTGTAAATATGACACTTTATCAACATAGTCGATAATACAATTATCAAAATATCATTGTTTTATCGATTTGTTTGACGGCCAATTTAATGGTCCTTTGAATTATTTTTTTATTTTCTTCCTAAAAGCATCACATATGGGTTCTATTTTATTAATTATACTAAAGTGACACGAGATACAAAAGTATTACTTCGTCTATTTATTCGTCAACGGCCGTAGAAACCTTTTTGAAATTAATAGTCATTTACCCAAGTAATAATTCCATCATGTCCTTTGCTAAACCACAAAATTTGTCAGGTAAGAACTTTCATTACTTTAAAAGTAGCCCCAAAAAAAATATTTTAAGTTAATTGCAATTACGATCTAAGAAATTCCCTTTCGAATCCCGACTGTTATAAAACCATAACCAATCTTGATTTAGATTTAGACTCAACCATCAACTCAACTCAGCTTTTAACCCAAAGTACCTGTGATAGCTCTTGAAGCGTCGAATTAAACTTTGCTTTAATGTCTTGAGTTGAACATCAGTATCGATTTGAGTCTGTGTCACGGAGAGAAGTTCTGATTCCATTGCATCGATTTGTGACTTTAAATCCTCGATTGTTTCCTCTTTCGGGTGAATTTGATCACGAGATCCTCTATTTTGTATTCCAAAACGAGCCTATTAAGTTAAAAATTATTTTAAAATAAATATTCATTGCAAGTATATTTATTTAGGAGAAGAAAAAAACATCATAAATTAATAGAACGACACATTTGAAAAGTGATATCGATAATAAATATATTATTATATAGCTATTATTATTTTTAAAAATATCGTTTACCTTATTTAAAAATACATTATTCAGCGTTTGATATGATTTAACATATTTCTGCTTAATTCGCTATTTTAAAGAATCTCAAGGATGATTTTAAATTGCAACATTTATTTACGAATACTAAATATTTAAAAACTGAATTCATTATAACATGAAAGCGCTTAAACCTAATGTAAATATATATTTAAATATATTAAAGCTACATTTTTTCAACGATTATTCCAAAGAATAAATTGAAAGAGCAATTTAATAGACACATATGCGATATTTTTTATGGTCCAAAGTAAAACAAGTTTTGCCAAAGAGTTTTGGATTATAAAAAGTTGTTCCTGAAAGGGATCATATTATAGTTATTCATGATAATATTATTTTTTAAATATTTTACAGCATCATATTTAGGAGGTGGAAATTTTTCCTTTAATTATTGTTCTCATTTTATTTATAGATGAAGCTCCAAATCATATATGTAGTTATAGAACTCAAAGCAAACCAGTTATTTAAGAAAAGAATCAACTATTAGTGTGATATAGAAAAAAAATCCCTGCCTTATGGAAAATTATTTTAAAAAATTTACGCCAATTCAAGGATTTAGAATAGAAAGGTTATCCCTTATATATGTTTTGTTTTATTTTGTCAAGTTATTTTATTATAATTGTATTTTAGTGTCTGTACATATTTGATGTTAAAATGTTTAATTATTTTTTACACAAAAATATCATTTTATATACATTCTCTTTTTTTTGTGCTTGTATATATTTTTATGAACTTTGGAATATATATATATATATATATATGGGTCTTCATAGTACAACTGCTAAAAATTGAAATCCCTAGAAGTGAATTAAATATTTTTTGAATTAATATTTTTTTTTCTCAGAATTTAACTTTTTGTTTTCGATCATAAAAGCTTTTACTTACAGCAACTCAGCATTATAATAAGCATCACACCTACATAATACATAACAAATGTATTAGATCAGTTTGTTATCACTTACTTATTTTTCCTCACTCCATAATAGTCCGTTTAAGACCAATGATTTCATTTTCCTTTTCACCTATGGAGTCATCACGAGAATGGATTTCCTTTTTTAAGTCCGCAATGTCCTTTTCCAAAACTGAAAACATGAGAAACCTCGAATTATCACCTTGGATGTTAGGAGTATGAAACAGAATATGTATGTAGATGGGAGAGTTCATTTAAGCCCAGAAAATATACTCTCATATTATGTATTTTGGAGATATTATAATATATTTATTTGTGTTATCAATTCAAAATTATTTGTAAAGCATAATGCTTTTTAATTTTTAACTTTTTTCAACCAATCATTTCATTTGTTATCCCCATCGATGATAAGTATTTTATTCTTTTTCTTGAGCATGGCCGACTTTTGCATACAGATTTATTGAATACTTCCTCAGCCTCAGCAGGAGAGAGTCTTGATATTGTAACGTTCGTAAACTTTTATTGCAACTCCCTAGTCGCAGATGCAATTACTTCAGATGTTTATGGTGTTTAACGGCTTCTTTATTAGTCCCTCTCCTTTTCTTTATAGCATACCAGGGAATACTTTAGTACCTGGAATAGGAACTCCCTCCTTTTTACGAAATCGGGCGCAACAAACTGTGCAAAGCACAACGTCAGTCCTACTTGGTGGAACAAAGTAAACAAGTGCACTCATCTCGAGCTACACGATGGCACATGGAAGAAGTCAAGTCCACCACCCCACCCTACCTTTGAAGTTTCCGTTCGAGCGAATGCTGATGTGTATGCTCAATAGGGACGAGACCCACCAAATGCCGGGCCTACTATGTTGAGTGCGATAGCCGACACGGGAGCCAATATTTACCTTTGGTCGAGCGATCAGTATTAGAAAGCAGGTTTCAAAAGTGTGATCTTATTCACGTTAAGCATGGATTGACTGCGGCAAATGAGAGTGCAATTAAGACCAAAGGAGGAGTGCTACTCGAGATGTCAGTACAAAAGGATCATTATACTCGAACACACTCGGAAATGGTATACGTCAGCCCGACAGCGAAGGAACTTTACGTGTCTAGGAGAGCACTCTTAAAGCTGGGCATAATATCGGAGGATTCCCTAAGATCTCTTCTGTCTCTACGCCACTCTTCACGTTGAATTAATAAATACTAGCCGACTCAAAATCATTGCTTTCCCCAAATTTTGAAAAAAAATATCAATAATTTTAAGAAATTTGCATGATTTAACTTGTTTTTAATGTGTTTTATAGCTTATTCTTTTAATACTTGTTAATTAATTATATTTTATTGTTTGTTGAAGTTCAATGCTAATTTTAAACTATAATGTTTATTTTTGTATTTTATACGTATTAGCATCGTTTTTATATACCTGTGATGTATATATGTGAACAGTTTAATAATTAAAATAATATTATTAATAATAATATCTTATCTATACAGCTTTTCACAAGCAAAGAATAAATGGATTATTTACTCAATATATATGTAAATGCTGTATGTTGCTGCATTATGCTTCCAGTAAAATATCATTGTATTTACGGGTATGATGAAACCTCATTGTATATTAAGAAGTTGTTTTGATTATATTTTTGACTTCATGCCTTGTTCAATTATTTATGTACTCTAAACAAACAACGAATTTCTTTTTAAAAATGGAGAAAAGAGTCATACAAAAGCCCTTGAAATGGAGAGTCACGTTTTCTTAAGAGTTATTTCATTTAAAGAAAACAAAAATAATGCATCCATGCAGTTTTTCTAGGATTAATATTTCAATTTAGTGAATGTAAAATCTTATTGAGTCAAAAAAAAATATAATGAAATAATTATGAAGTATATTTTTACCTAATTAATAACCGGATAATTACCTGAGAAGAAACATTCAATCACCAACTTAAAGACGACATAAAAGTAGTTACAATGACCGCCACGCGAGGTAAACAATGAAATGTGATTGGCATAAAATACTAGGGTGTAAAAGAAAAATATATCCTACAATAAATACCAGTGACGTCAGACGTTGATTTTAAAGAAGAAAAAGAATTTATTTAATTACGTCACTGTTTTTTTGCAATTTTCCCCTTTATCTAGTTCATGGTATTTAGACTTTGACTCTTATAAGGATTATAAGAATTCCTTTCTTCACCCATAAACTTGCAAGGTGGGACAGAAATATAATTGCCTTAACAAAAACCATGTATTTTTATATTTAATATAAAATACATGGTTTAGTTATAGAAATAACTGAATAAAACAATCAAGTAAAAAAAAATCAAATATTTATCATATAATATATATATATATATGTATAAGGTCTAATATCTGTGTATGTGTAAGAAGCGACTTGTGGATCACTTTTCAATCAAATTATTTATGATTTTCGTTGTTCCTTTTTTTAATGGAGTTGATAGGTCTCTAAGGAGCATTTAATCTTTAACTATAACGTTAATTTATGTTTGTCAATAGCACATTTTTACCCTTAAACCTTTATGTATAATTTATTCATATTTGGTATATAACTATGAAACAAATCTTGCGTTTGAAAAAAACATTCTAATAGCTAAGCCCTAATAAATATATGCTTTATAGAAATCGTTATCTTAAAAAACATAAAATATATTTAACATTTATTAAATATATGAGTTGAATTACGTTCCAACAATATAAGAATAGACATATATATATATATATATATATATATATATATATATATATATATATATATATATATATATATATATATATATATATATATATATATATATATATAAGGTGTAGTAAAGAAATCCATAATTTTTCCAAGAAATGGCTTTAGTAATCTGTATCTTGCGTTGTATAAGTGCGATCGGGTTACACTAGATGGTGTTGGAAAGATAATATTTCGTACTAACAAAACTTATCAGCCAGTTTTATGACTGTTTCATTCAGTATTGTTTAAGCACGCGTCAAAGATGGACATCAACAAAGAGAAAATATGCCATGCTTTACAGTTTTCCTTCGATAAATGCGAAAACGCAAGCCAGGCGGCTGAAAATGTGAATAGTGGTTACGGTCCTAATAATGTAACAGCCAATCACGCGCAATTTTTGGTTTGGTCGATTCTGTTCCGGTAATTTTGATGTCAGAGATGCACCACGCTCTGGAATGCCAATTGTCGAAATATCGATAAAATAATGGAAATCGTCGAGTCCGACCGTCATGTAATCACTGTTTCGATTGCCCAGGAGCTAAACATTGCACAAATACCGTTTAGAATAACTTAAATAAGCTGGATACAAAAAGAAGCTCGATGTATGGGTGCAGATTACTAAAGCCATCTATTGAAAAAATATTGGACTTCTTTTTACTACACCTATTATATATTCGAAACTACACCTATTATATACTATGAAAGTATAAAAATACACTTCAGAGATGTGAAAAATCTTAAATATAATCAAAGATATATTATCTAAGTATCTTTAATACTTAAGCTCTAACTAATATATGTGTGCAAAAATGGTCACATGAATATATATTTTTTCTATGAAAATCTAAAAATATACTTAAGTGTTATGAGAAATCTGAATCTATCCATATTTCCTACTATTGCTGATATATTTAATAAATGATATTATATATTGCCATATCTTATATGATGTTGTCAAGAGGAAAATATGAGAGAATATTGATTTTTTTCTTCTCTTTTATACACTTTGCCAACAAATTAATAATCATTTTGTGCATCAACGTTCAGATACATAAACAATGCTGCATATTAACGTCTTCACCTTAATATATAGGCAAAAGAATTGGTATCAGGATAACTTATTTACATTATATAAACATGCTTTTGGATTAATTAATGTTAGAAATATGTTGAGGTTTCTTTTTTTAGTGCAAAAAATGTCTGTTTATAATATGTAGACTTTGAGAAAAACTTAAAATGTTGTGTTTTGTACACTTTTGAGGTTAATGTGATGTTATAACTAGGAATGGAAATCTAGAGCTTAGCCTTGGTGCTTACAGATTATATGACTGTTTTTGGCCGTGAAAAGAGAGAGGGGTAAAGAGAGGGATAGAAGGAAAGAGAGAGGGAGAGAGATATAAGTTTCTCTTTCACACTTTTTCTTTCTCCCTTTCTTTCCTCCTCTTTCTCTCTCTCTTTCTCTCTCTCTTCCTCCTCTTTCTCTCTCTCCCTATTTCACGGCCAAAACAGTCATAGAATCTGTAAGCACCAAGGCTAAGCTCCAGATTTCCATTCCTAGTTATAATATATGGATGAAGTCTTGAGGATTGAGTCCCTGCCGCAAATAAGGAAATCAAGACAATGGCCTCAGTATAGGAAGATCTTATTAATATTATATATGCAACGAAATTTTTTCTTAACATCAAGTCAACGGGCTAAATCTTTTAAGTACAAATATAACACGAGTATAAGGGATCAATTTGAATTGAGAGTGTGGGTTTTAATTATTCGAAAATCTTTCTAAAGGCTGTATGAGTACTGAAACGCATACCATTAATTTGAATCCTTCTATTAATATATATAAAATAAGCACATTTTTATCCTGTAATAATGGAAATGTTTTTACAGCAAAAAAATGAATGATTTAATGTTTGTACCATCCATCTATATAATAAGTGAATGCACAATAGACTGAATAAGAGTAGAAGAGAGCAATGTCCGAAAACGCAGCTGATGAAACAAGGAAGAGAAAGAAGGAATACCTATTATTATCTCTTGAGCAGTCAAAGTCTAAATACCAAGCCCTATGGAGCAGATAAAGAGAAAAATTATAATAAAAAACCTGTGACGCAATGACAATTAATAAAAATTAAGTTTTTATAAAGAATCAACATACTCTGACGTCACTGGTAGGATTCATTTTTATTATATGTCAATGGGTATGTCATATTTGATTGTTTACATCGCAGTCATTTAACAACATGACTGACGTCTTTAAGTTGACGGTTGAATATCTATTTATCATCATAGGGGTTGAATGTGAGTGATGTCCTTACCTTTAATGGATGAGTTCAGTTTATGATTTTCCGTATTCATGTTTTGAATGCTGATTTTTCGTTCTTCGGTGTCTCTCATCATACTCGTATATTTCTTTTGATTACACCCATTTCCCCTCGAAGGCTTTTGAATAGATGTAAACATATATTATTATTATTATATATCTTTGGACTTCTCTTTAGTCATACCGAACATTAAATTCCTTCTCCACTTTATGGGTATTTTCATATTTCTTCCTCAGCTCAAGAATCTCTTTGTCCGCATCTTGCTCCGTCTGTTTCAGTATTTCTTCCAGAGTTGAAAGATTCTTATTGATGGCTGTCTCTCGTTCTGTCAAGGTATCCTCATTAACCTATGATAAATATGTTTAAGGATTTCGGGAAACGCCAATGTAAATAGATTTCTAGATTTAATGGATTAACTTCATTGATATAATGCTCTTTCATGACTATACAGATGAATCTGTTATTCCATTATATCAATGGGCAATAAAGGGCTGATAGCTCATTGGTAGAGACCTCAATTCTCAATATTGAATGCACATCAAGAGGTGAAGGTCAAAATTGATCCTCCTCATTGAAATAATGGACTAATCTTAATGAAGTCATGATTATCCAAGTCAATAACTTTTAGGTTCAACTCCTTTGATTGAACAAATGATACATATTCTTATGAAATAAATCCCACTGAATCCAAAGCTTAGCCCAGTTCTTGCCTTGGGTGTCTAGATTTGTGTCTTTCACCTTTTTGCATCTCATTTCCTTGAATGAGGGCCTTAAAACATAATTTTATCATAAATTTATAGAAATTGACAAAAAAAAATGACCAATAGAATTGGACATTATTATTTCTAAACTTTAAATTTACCTCAAAAAAGATTTTTTTTTCTTTTCCTGCAGGTCAAGCTTTGGTCGATAGAATACTTCTAACTATTTTTATGAAAGGCTCTATAATTAAAATGTAACGAAATTGGACAGAAAAATTGAATTAAATCACTAGTACACATAAAAATCAATACTCAAATTTTAAACGCAAGCTGATCAATCTGACGTTACCCTGGTAGGTAATGTCTTTCAAAAAATAAATAATATTGATGAAAGTTTTCTATTCAATACTCATAGGAATATTCTTTTCCGATGAGCAATAAAGATATTTTTATCATTTCAATCTTTAGACCATTGAAAAAAGCAAAGATAAAAACATATAATATGTTTTTTATCTTTGCTTTCATGCTTTGATGTCATTTACTGAAGTTACTACAAGTTTAACTGATAATTATGATAAATTATAATAAAAACATTTTTTTCGTGATAAACAAACATGCAGAAACGGATTTTTCGGGAAATAAAGTCTAAATTACAACTTGGCACCTTAAACTACCCAATGAAAATTAGGCTCACATATAACGATGCCATTTTTTAAGAAATTTATAAAAAATTGCTAACGTATTGTCTGGAAACGACGGTATGGATCTAAGTACACTAAAGGATCCAAAAGCCATCCTCATAAGGGTTTATATATATTTAACTTGGCGAGCCCATTAAATGTAAGAAATCTTTTATACTATTTGTTATAAATATTAAATACAAGAAACATTTTGTTATCATCGGGGCTCTGGGAATTTGGAACGAAAATAATGACGTAAATACCCATAATTATTTATAAAAATTGACGTAATAGGCAGAAAAATAAGTAAAATTGACTAAAACGTGAAACAAACATAAAATAATCTTTCTAGACGGTGAAAAGTGACGACAGCTCTTTAAGAAAAGAAGTTCAGTAAATATTTGTAAAGGTCACGTGTAATATTAAAAACACGAACCCCACCCACTTGATGGACTTTAAAAAATGTATTAGTCTTTAAATTTATATCCGCCCTTTTTTTACTGTGTTTGTCCAATTTTAATAAGATTTTTATTGTACAATTAATTCAATTATTATGTTTCTTGTTTTGTTCGCTATTGTAAAATTTACAAAAATGCCACCCATGTTTGCTTTTATAATGTACTTTGTTAAAATTATGGCCTGTATTGATTCCTTGTTAACGCTGTCAATAAAGTCATGCTTTTTGGCCGAAAACCAGGAACCCTTCTCCGAGAAGAGCTCCTACAGCACGATGAAAGCTCCGGAACGCTCAACACGTGATCAACTACAGGTCCTCCTCATGAAGTGCTCCGACGTTACTCTCTTTTCATCATCGACGAGCAGGTCACCTGCACCAGCCACCAAGCCGACGTGGTCTACAGTAGTACATAGTTTCGACGCCTCCCCATGCATTGAATCATAGTATTATTCATTCTTAAAAATGTCATTAAGTGTGCCTATGCCTCCGCAATTGTGGAAATGAAAAACCATAAATAAAGCTTACCTTTTGGACAAAAAAATATTTGTTAAGGTCATTCTGGATAACCATGACAGCGGTTTTTTTAAGTACACAAAAAGTAGCTCTTGTGGAGACCTTTTTCCTTAAAAAAAGAAGTTGGAACCTCCTCAGAATCTGTAAAAATATGCGATAAATATGGAAAAAGGCCATATACGCTTTGAAATTTAGTTTATGCCCAGAAAGTTGATTAACCAGATTCTACAAGCCTCGCTACTACACATTATTAGAAGTGATGAAGGCGACGGTTGTGAGTTGCATAGAACTTTGTTACAACTTTTTTCTTCCATTCTGTGTAGTATTTAAATATCAAGTATAAATATTAAATATCTACTTTGATTGTTCATATATTTACACCCGCATTTCATTTTATTTATCAAAATATACCCCACAAATAAGCTTACCTTCATCTTTTTATCACATTGGCTCTTCATGTCGGCAAGGGCCGCACTCATTTTTTCCTTATTGGCCTTCATTTTCTTGGTCAGCGTATTTTGAAGTGCATTATGTTTTTCCTCCAGACCATCGTATTTCTGATACTCCACAATCAACTTGGCTTTGTAGCCCTCTCCTTGCTCTATCAACGCCTTCTCATTTCTCTGCCTCTCCTCGGCTATGGCATTGGTGAACTTTGTCTTCTCAGCCGTGACTTCGTTCTCCTGCTTCATGATCACGTTCCGTAGGTCATCGATTTCCTTATAAAAGTCCTTTCTCTCCTTCTTCATTTTATTCTTATAGGAGTTGTCCTTGAGGCGCATCTGATAGTCACTCTCCGTTCGAGTCTCTTCCACTCTTTGCCGGAGGGAGGTTATAAGGCGTTTTTGTCCTGAAGCTCAGACTTGGTGATGAGTATCTCATTTGTGTACTCAAAATCAGGATCCCTCAGCTGAGGCGGAGCTCCCTCTGGGGGAAGACCCACGGACCAAAAGCAAAGGGAGCCGTCCCGGCCGCTGGATATGAGGACACGGTCCTCCAGGGATAGCTTCAGCTGAGTCACAGTGTCGCCGTGGACTTCGTAGTCCTCCCAGGCACCCGGCAGGGTCAGCGGAAGCGAAAGGAAAGGATTTTTCCAGTGGCCGAGCCTGCAAATAGCATTTGTCCATCCCTGCTTAGAATGAGAGAGCTTAGAGTAAATGTGTGAAGGTCCACTTCTTTGAGGAGATTGGACTCCTTGAACATCTTGACAGTTTTGTCGGAGCCCACGGCGTAGACTATTTCGCCACAGGGGCTGAGTGCCAAGTCGTTGTAAGAGCATTCCTTGATGACGGACTCTTGGACGCGGGTGCATTCATCAATATTCCATTCGTAGAGGGATCCATCGTCTGCACAGGAAACCAGTTTTCTATCATCACCAGACCAGGCTAGAGATGTCACGGTACCCTCATGACCATTCAAATGAGCCTATTGAATAAGACGGCAATTTAATTAAAGACGCCTCTTTTCTAACACGTGAAATCGCTGAGCCCTCTAACTCATCCTAACAAGGCAGTCTTATTGAAGTTATTTTCGGCATCTTTATAGGCGATGTTTTCGACTTTTATTAGGGCACCTGGTCTCATATCCAAGCTATTGATGGCTGACATACTGTCAGAAAGGATTAATATTGTATTTCTTTCAATCTTATCTCTGTATAAATTACTACAGATATTTCTGATAGCTTCAACTTTCATTTGAAAAACTGTGGTTATGTCTTCAAGGCTTAGGGACTTTTGGTTGAGCTCTTTTTCACAACATTAATTATATAAATATTAATAGTATACAGCATTTAATATATATATATTTTTTTATAAATACTATTACCCAGCATAAAACTTATGATGGCATGGCAATCTGTACCTTGAACATACCAGTCATCCACGTAAGCAACTGTATAAGTCAGTGGTTTGAAATGGTCTATAGCCACTTGGAAAACGAGACTCCATGCAAGGGTTGACAGGATCCACCTTTGTGGAAATCTTTTAGTTGGTATCACTGATTCAAATTCACTTCCCAGTACTGTACAAACTGCTCTAGTTTTTTAGAAGATTGAATTACCATAGAACTGTTTACTCCTCTACTCCATACATTCGAATGTTATATTTTCTATTTTTTTAATGCTGGAATCCACTTTGTCTTTGGAGAACGTTAGTCAAAACACTTTTAAACTATAGTGCATAGAATAACTTTGGATAGTTTTCCAGAATAAGAGTGGCATTTTACTTTTATGATAATTTAATTACCTTCAAATATAGGTGAGCTTGTAAATATTTGATTACCGGCTTATACCGTATTGAATTATGGTGGGATGGGCTGATCTAGGAGCCAAAAAATACGACATAATTTTTTATAAAAGTTCTTAACTTTACCCTTCTTTGAAAGTCCACAGTTGAAAATATAAATATCTGAGACGATGCAGAGGAGGCTGCTAGTAAGTGTCCCCCGCAGCTGAAGCTACTGACGCTTGAGGTCTTGACGTTGAACTCTCGAAAAGTTCGAATGTCATCAATGAGAATATTCATGAGCCTTAGTTTATCCGAGAATCCTGCGCAAAGGTACATTCCATAGGGATGGAGTGAAACACTGAAAAGCGTTTCCTTAAAGGTCTTGCATAGCTCAAGCTGAAGCGTTAAGTAGTTCCATACCCGATGGTTCGGTCGACTCCACAGGTTGCGACTATAATAAATTAATAAAATGCACTTAATATACAGAGGGGTTTCAAAGTAAACTTTATAAAGGGCAACTAGTATTTATTATTTATTTATTTTGGTCTGTTTATAAGTCAAACCTGGTCGATTAATTGGGAGGATTATCCGTGATTACAAATTTATAAACAATATATCTAAAGCAATAGACTCTTTTGTATAATTATAAAAGTTTAGGCTTGACGCTGATCTAGTATTCAGTAGAAAAAGGTTGCCATTTAATTTTCCCTTGACGTTCCTTGTTATGTATGAAAATTTATGTCGGGATATCTATTTTCTTTTTATTTTAGCAAGACAGATAGTCTTACAATTAACAATACTCGCATATTTGGCCGCCTACGGCGCCATTATGTTCGCCCTTCGGGTATGGGTAGGTTTTGGAGCTAGTTTGTGAGTGAAACAGACCTTAAAGAATATAAGAGAGGAGAGGGAAAGTAATTTTCTGTTTTGTACAAACATTCCAAAAAATAGTTTGACTTTGTACAAAGAATATGTTTTAAGTTACATGAGATGCTTTTTATTATATTTCTCTAACTCCTACTTTTCTTTTCCTTTTTTCCTCTCTTTACCTTAAAAAGTAGGTGGTTCAAATCAGACAAGGTCTGAATTTTTTCTTTATTTCTGGTCCCATCACTTTGCAAATAGTTTTATTAGAACCGTCTTGACCCAAGGATTCCATAGGTACCTTCAAAGTTCAAATCTGACCATAAATGTGGGAGGAGATAGCGTGTGGACATACAGACGGACAGAGATTGGTGAATTAATATATAGATTTATTTACGAATAAATAATATATATATATACATATATATCATACTGGTTGACGTTCGCCAAAAATTGTCGTTCGTCGTTCGTTTGTCGCTCACCAAAAGTTGTCCTTCATCGTTATTTTTTAATTGAATTGTTCGTCGTTCATCGATCGTCATTCTGATGAAAATTGACGATATTTTTATTAAAGGATTGTCCCCATGAAAATGAAAAGTCTTTGTCTTTTTTGGCGCCAAAAACGAACGACAACGATAAGGAATGTGTGTGTGTGTATGTTTTAGGATATGGGGTACATATCCAACGATAGGTCGATATCTGGGATATCAATCAAGATGCAATGAAAAGGTTAATATTTGATACCATAGAACAAGAGCCTTTACTAAAAAATCAAAGATGTCAAGTTAGAAAAAACATCTTTAAGCAAAGGTCAGAGTTATTATGTCCATGGTTTTAGCGTAAAATGCAATTAAGCCTGGTAGTTATATAACTAGTGACTCTATGTAATCCACACTTAGCTGTTTAATCAAATATTAATATAGACCACTTAAAACAGATCCAGCTGGTCAAAACGTAAATCCCTCAATGATTCCAGGGATAGCATTCTGGGTTTGTACGACAGTCTCCCAGTTAGTGATCCCTGCCATAGAGAGTATAAAGAGACAAAGTAACATATATTGGCGATGAAAAATGTAGTCATTATTATTTTTTGCATCATTGGTTCGATAGAATTGCATCCGACTGGATATAAATAAGTATTATAGCGTTAAAATTAGTCACTCGAACCTAGGGTCTTATCAATGAGGTATACCAAAAAGTACCATCTCCTCTCTGGATTCCAACCTGCGCCCCCAACATTGAGAGTTAAACACGCCTTAACGCACACGGCTATCGCACTCCCTTTTTAGTCATTATTTCGCCTCACCCAAGGCTTTAAGCTTTTGGAAAGACATAATAATGCGTGAGCGAGATATATTTTCAATAAATTATGAGTATGATGACATCCTGTGGTAGCTTTAAAAATATGAGTTAATGTCGTTGTTGATATTGGCAATTCCTTCCTTTTCGGTAAGATGATATCCCTTTAAAATTTCGAATTGAGGGGTGAAAGTACCCTTCGGCAATGTATATTTATAATTTGTTGATAACGACCTACATATCGCCCAAAATCTCAGATTGCTTTTTAAATCCTCAAATACTAAAAATATTCATATCCGTTGATATTTAGTTTTTCATTTAATTTGCAAAGCAAAGTATTGGTCACTAATAATTACGTTTTTATAAAGCTCGTTGCGTTAAAATGTAGTAAATGTATTTACTAACTAAATTTATAACAAAGACAATTTATTTCCCTCAAAGAGAAGAGAAAGCCATAAGCAATAAAAATATTATCGGTTTAATATTAAAAGAATGACGAGTTCAATATTTTAATACTGTGAGTGAGTGGAAGCACCCAGTGTGGTTGTCTTTTCTTCTTTGTAACTACAGGGTTGTGTGAGGCATTTTATTCGAGGAAAGAAAGCAGAGTGCGGAGAGTTGAGGTTAGTTTTGAGAGGGGGTAGAGTTGTTGTTATTATTTTGTAGAAGAGAGTAATTCACACCTTTTTAATAATGAAAACTTTATCACGGGGAAAGGTAAATAATATTATAAAAGTGCCTACCTTGCTTTTCAAGAATGTTTTAAGCTCTTGCTTGAAAACTTTTTGGGGAGTTTTAGCAACTTTAAAGAGAGTGGGGAAATCTACAAGTACATGTAGAATTATAAGGGTGATTGTTCTTATGCATAAACAAACTCTTCTTAAAACATATTTACATTCACTACTCTTATTAAAACTAATAAAGGTATTAACCACAAAAAAAAATTGTCAGTAGTTTAGGAAATTTTTCAGCTCTTGAAAGTCGAAAAAGGGTCAAATTTTTATGTAACACTACATTTAGATTATGGACTTATAGTTAGCTCAATACTTGTTCAACTCTGAGTGTTTTTTAATATGGGTCATTTATTTAAAAATCATACATAACATAATATATACAATAATAAATAAAAGAGTAAGAGGGGTTGTAATAATCAAATCATAAATAAACATTGTAATTTAAATTAACCCTCTGAAGCAAGGCCCATCGCATCATTAAAATATCATTATCTAAAGTATATAAAATGGAAGTGAGTAACACGAAATAGAGAAACAAATTTTGTAAATAGTTTCTAAGAACATCTTTTATTGCACAGCTCCCTCGATGATGTCATTTGAAGTCATCTTATATCTACTCTGAATGTTGAATGCGCAGGCTCTACTCACTCGAGGGGAGGGTCAGTATTACCAATCTAATTGGAAGTTATCTTAGGCTCGATTATAATATTATAATGCATATCTTCACAGATGCAACTCAATCGAACCGTATATGCAAAAAAAGCAATATTTATTTATATAATATATATTTCTCTGAATAAATTACGTGATTCAAAACGGTTACTTGGGTTGTCATGACCTACTCATAGATTTTTGAAGCATTCTTGATCCGTCGTCGATAGACTATGTTTGTTTTAAAAATAATATATCCAATGGAAGCACAATGAACTTCTTCAAGGCCAAGGAACACAGAATGATTAAGCTTCTCTCTACTGAAGGCATTGCTCAAAATATATTTCAATTAATAAACTACAGGCATATATACACTCCGAGAGTGCAAACCTCCGCCGTCACGGGGTCCTTATGAACCTTCCGAGGCGGATTTTTGCCGACTGGGGCGGCGTAGAGGGACGGGGGAAGGTTCCCCTCGACGGAAATTCCGAGAGGAAGACGCTCCCGGCACCCGATTTTACAGCATAGCGACATCTATTGGCAGAGTAGGCTAACTTGAAATATTTATTGGTATTTAGCTCGTTTTGCATCTTAATTCTACACTCAGAGATGCCAAAATTTAATCACTTGTTACTTTTAACATTTCCAACAACTCCACCAAGTTTCATCCGAATCCGTTCCGTACTTTTGAGTTATCCTGCTGACAAACAAACCAACAAACCAACGCCAGTGAAACAATACCTCCTTCGGCGGAGGTAATGAATATATTTGTTAAACAGTCTGGATTTTCATGCGTAAAATACGCAATACAAATATGTAGATATAAAAAGGAGTATTGATGAATATTCTCCGTTAAATAGTTAAATATATATAGTGTATCATAACTCATTTTGAAGTATTTCAATGGCTTTGCAAATCACATTTATAAGAAAATATACGGGTTTTTTTAGTTTGGTCTTTGATAGTGAGTACAAACATATTTGTTACACATTATAATTACAATAAAAATGACGAAAATAATATTAAATCGAACCATTTATAATGAACAAGTGTGTGTAATCGAGTATATTTTGCCATTGGGCATATTGGTTACATTTTAACTAGTCTAAAATAAATAAATAGAAACTGTTCAAAATGAATAAATAAAATTCTACCTGATATAATATCCAATAAGTTGTTTTCTCTTCAGTAGGAGCTAAATTTTCTCTCAATTGTATACAATATTTATATAAATGAATAAAATAAAAATAACAATTGTGTATTGTTATAAAACAAATAAAAAAATATCTTATTGAAAGATCAATTTACTTTTGAATATCTCAAAGCATTAAAATCTTTACCACATTGAAATATTTTTATCACGAACAAAACAAATTCAAATTTAAAAAGTGACAAAATTTGTATTTTTGGGTGAGCATTTGTACTTTTTCTATTTGATTCCTTTCAAGGGCACTCATTAAACGTGGCGAATATTATTTTTTCTTGATAATGCATATCATAACGAATTAAAGATCTCCGAAAGCTATCTTATCCTTTTAAAATACATAACAGGGGAAAATATATTTAAAAATTGCTAAAGTGTTGTTGTAAATTGAGTGACACTATAAAAATGATTACTTTGCTAATTATGAGAATGGCATTAATCTAATATGATGCACTTTCTCTTTGATGAAACATGTGATTAAATGCATGCATAGAGATTAAATTAGTAGAAGAAACATCATATTTAATATTATATATATAAGGTATATATACAAATATCTCAATAAGATTATTTTTGCTTTAAACTATACCTTTCATTAACTTACAAAGGATATTATAAAGTTATACTTATTTATATATGCATTCAACACATCCATTTTAATGCACGACTAAATAACTTAAAGCTGTTTGTGGGCTTATGTATTTTAAATAGATTGTTATATATTATATACTACAAAAAAAACATACATAAATTTAAAGCCGGAATAGTTGCTTCAAATAAATTTCATGAGTACAGATTATAGTCTAAAATTAGTGCTCCAGGACAGAAGTTTACATCGACAATAAAGCAGTACTCATTTAAGAGATAAACTATCGATATTTAGAAAATCACCTTAGAAAATATTATACTTCTTTAAAATCTTATTCAAATATTGTTCTCCTTGAAATATGTCAATCAAAAAAATCGTAATAGTTCTTCAGGGTGGAACCACTACTTGCATTCGAACATGGGGCTTTGTGATACAAGGTTTTTTTCTCCACGGTATGATCTTTATTCAGCTTGAATGTATATATAAGAACAATAAACATAAAACTGAATATAAAATAGGAAAATTTGTTAAAAAATACTTAACATGAATAAACATTTTTGTATAATGTAAAGTTAAATATTTAACCTACGCAGATAGTACGATGGAGCTCAACTCCTGTTTCTATTGATTTTTTATGATATTACTATTATATATATATATATATATATATATATATATATATATATATATATATATTTATATATATATATATATACTTTCATTACACGTTTTAATGCATTAGCGTAATAGTGGCTTCAGCTACATATTTTTATATTTTTTCATTTGAAGCTATAATGTTTATTTATTTTTACTTTAGTATGAGTGCAATTATTTACAAGAAATGAAGCCTTAATCCTTGTGTGGTGTTCATATTTTTGTAACTCAGCCACTGTTCGTGGGTCTGGTGGACCCGCTGCGTTTTGGGGTTCTCAGCTAAACACAATAAGACTATTTTATGTTAAAATACTCAAATGATCTTTTCCTTATCTCAATTACAAGCAATATAAACAACATAAATGATAAATAATAGTCTTTTACCTTTATTAGGTCACATTTATAAATAAAACATCACTTCTTTTTGTTGTTGCAGGCTGTAACCTAGAATAATGAAAATATCAGAAATTTTTCTAACTCTCTCTCCTCAAACACAAGATATGAGTGCCATATCAACTGCAATAGCATCACACTTACTTCAGGCTTTGCAGGTGATGGTTCTGTAGGTTGGGTGGATGGTGCACAAGACCTAAAATTTCCACTATCATTGACCCCGGGTCCAGCAGACCCGAACACCCTCTATGTAATGTAAATGTGTAGGGGGGGTGTATGGTGTGTGGTCACTGAAAACGTGTTGTGATATATGTTCTTCACAGAAAATGAGCCAAGGCCAATGAATCTGAGTTTGAAATAATAAAAATTCGTATTACTTTTCTTTGAGACAAAAATGAAAACGGGTCCCACAGACCCGAACACCACACAAGGGTTAAGAAACTGATATGATCAACAAAAAAATACCACTGTCGGTTTTTTACATTTTAACATTCCTTTACAATCCTTTACATCCTTTTAAAACAGCTAATTCAGTATGTTAACGGAGTCCAAGAGTTTTTCTTTTTATTATTATACAATCAATAAAGGTCAAAAACCTACAATAAAAAAATACACCACGACAGTAGCTTAAAATTCAGACAGCAGCGGTTCTAATTGGTAAACATTGCTCAATCTGATGCCAAACATACCCGTAGCTACTTTCCCTGCAGTCAAAATACTTATAAATTTATAAATAGTCTTGAAAAAACATCATATCTTACCAAGTGGTTTCCTTTGACAAACATCCAATCCAGTGATCATTCCATTGTGAAAGGGGTATGAAAATATCCTGAAGTAATTCTTGGTAATCATGACTGACTCCGGAGTAACTTCTTTAATAGTAAAATAATATATTTGTAGATCTTCCGTTAGAACGACTAGAGTTGACTCAGATTGATTTAATGCCATGGATAGAACAACAATGGAGGAATCCTTACGAAGAAGTTGATCTTCCTCATCAAATAGGATTGTTTGAACTATACGAAACTCCATTTCACTCTCTTCGCTCACGGAACCTTCCTGAGAGAGTTCTCCAATCTTCTCCACTATGGACACCAGTCCTCGATGTCCAAATGACACTATGAAACCCTGTAAAAGACATGGATTTATTTACTTATTGCTTATTTGGTTCGATGGAATTACACACTTGTGAATCTGAATAAACATTATAGCATTAAAATTAGTGTACCAAACCTAAGATCTTCTCAATGACGCTATCCAAAAAATGCCATCCCATATTTACTGCAATCTAAAAATATTTAAAGATTTGAGAAATATTATAAAAATTTATAATTATAATTTGTGCATTGAAATACGATAACACTCTAAAAAGTGCGGGCAATCCACTCTCAAATTTCTAACAGAATCAATGATCATACTCAGGGAATACTACAACAACCTGGAATAGGAACTCCCTCCTTTTTATGTCAAAGCTTAACTACCTTCGTCGAAAAAAAAGGGAGAAGGAAGTAGTTCCTGTAAGGAACTCCCTCCCTCCAGCTTATAGAATTCTCTGCCATAGTCTAATTATATCATTTGGAATTGATATGCAACCTTGATAAGATGCATTTGGAGGGAAAGTATTTCTTCCTTTTTATTTCTTTTTTTATTGGAGTGAATGATTTTTGCAATAGTGATATAATATCGCAGATACTCAATTCAAAATTTGAAATACTTTTCACTCTAAGTAAACTAGGTAATTAGAGATCCTCTTTGTAATGGTTGTATGAATTATTGCGACTGAAAAGTGACCATCGGAATGATTGCTAACAAAACTCTTCATTCTATCATTGTGTAATGATAACTGCCAAAATAAAAAGCCACAACTATTTTAATCGATAAACAACCAGCGACAGCTAATTCATTTTGGAATGTCTTAAAAATATAATTTTTGTCCCATAGTCATTGTTTATAAGTTAAAATTAAATACTTTTTCAATGTATATACATACCCCAATTATTTGGTTTTGTTTGCTACAAAATAATACTGTCAAAATGAGTGAGATAATAATAAATATTCATGCTCTTATTATTAATTACACTTTGGTTACTCGATTAGTTGGCTGCACTCTATATTTAAATATTAAACAAGTGTCTGCTTTGTGTATTTCCATTTTGAGCGTCCATTTAAAATATGGTGTAGCAGATGTCTTTGTCTATATATATATATATATATATATATATATATATATATATATATATATATATATATATATGACCTCCCAAAAAAACCCACTTTTTTAGTTCTTTTACATATACCCAGCGATTCTGGTTCATTTTTTGATGCTGAAAACGAGTATCTAAATAAAAAATCTCTAGCATTGTTAGAAATCGGACGTCACTGGTGTCAAAGGTTTCGTTATGAAGCAAAACTTTTTGGTTATTACTTATTTTGAAAAAAACTAGTTTTACAAAATTTAGCTATGATCAATTGATGACTTTGTTATTTTTGCAAATTTTCGTCAAATAATATTTAGTGCCAATAAATGAACATAAGTGCTGACGCACCAACCATTTTTTAAATAACAGCTCCTACTAGGGTTCTTTATAGTTTCAAGAAGGAAAAAGGAAAAGAGGGTACTCATGTTGATGTTTTAAGTTATCTTTTTAATACGTTTTTAAAACGACTAATGATAGTAGATTTTCCCCATCGAATCCCAATCTACTCCCTCTGAATCCCTCTCATCAGTATTGATACCAATTCTTTTAATTTTTGTTTTTCTCAAAATACAGTTTTTCAATGGAAATGTCATTATGGTAATCTCGTGAATTCGCCAATAGACATTTTGTTCAACATATATTATATTATTATTATATTATTATTTATAAATAAATATATATATATATATATTATATTATATAATATATATTATATATATATAATATTATATATATATGCTCATATTTGACAATCAAAAATTATGGATTGAACTATGAATTCCGTAAATGAATCTAACGGGCGTCATAACCAGACGATACCATCAGCTCAATCACAGAGCTGGTAGCGTTGACACGATTGAAACACTTTCGGGTTGCGTGAGGAAACGCACGACGTGAAAGTTCAACAGCCTGAAGAATGTTCTGACGCTGTTTCTCGCTCTTGGTCAGCACTTTAGTAAAGTCAGACCCGAACTTGACGGCCCTCTCTGCCGCGTCATTGACAACTTGAAGAGAGGTGACGATGCCGCTTAACTCAATGAATGTTGAATCAGAAGCCCATTGTGTGACCGGGAGCTCCAAGAAGGTTGGATGGATGTTTGTAAGCTGAAGGTAGAAACGCTCAATGAGATATAGGTGGTGGCATTTGGTATAAAAATTCTTGTTATTCTTTGGTAAATTAATCATAGCTTATTACAATTATTAAAGGAATGTTTACCCGGCTAAGAGTTTTGTCGGCTTCGATGATGTCCAAAGCACTTTCGGCACTGACATCGAAACGAGTTTGCAATTCCTTGAGAAAGAGCTCCTTCTTCTCCTCGGCGTTTTTTCGCTTCCGTCGCAGTGAATCCACCACCCCACGAAATAGATCATGGAGGCGATGGAGCTTCTTAATTAATTTTTTCCTCGCCATGAGTGGCAAATAAGACGGTGCCCAGAGACGAAGTAGGGAATCGGCGGTGCTACGGGCAGCTAGCTGCGCGTCCGGTCTACCCAAAGACCAAAGATGAAAGTAAAAGTGCCGTATCACCTCTTCGGTTAACGGGAATGGACCTGGTTTGAAAATTTCTAGAGTATAACCAATACCCAGTGCCTCGCTTAAGCACTTCTTCAGTGTCCGAGTTTCCATTTTATGTTAAAGGCACTTGACTGATAGATCAAAGAGTGAAATTGAATCTGATACGGTGTTTAAATCACGTGTTTATAAATAAAACAGGTTTTGATGAAATAAGATTAAATGGTTATTGTATTGTATTTAAAAGATAACTTAAAAACATCACTTGAGTACCCTCTTTTTCTTTTTCCTTCCTGAAACTATAAAGAACCCTAGTAGGAGCTGTTATTTAAAAAATGGTTGGTGCGTCAGCACTTATGTTCATTTATTGGCACTAAATATTATTTGACGAAAATTTGCAAAAAATAACAAAGTCATCAATTGATCATAGCTAAATTTTGTAAAACTAGTTTTTTTCAAAATAAGTAATAACCAAAAAGTTTTGCTTCATAACGAAACCTTTGACACCAGTGACGTCCGATTTCTAACAATGCTAGAGATTTTTTATTTAGATACTCGTTTTCAGCATCAAAAATGAACCAGAATCGCTGGGTATATGTAAAAGAACTAAAAAAGTGGTTTTTTTGGGAGGTCTAATATATATATATATATATTTGACAACTGAATGACACTATCAAAGTAAATAGAACCAAAGAAGTCATCATTTTTTGGCATAAATATATATGTCGCAGCAGAGAGGAAATCCAGTAGAGTCGTTGACTCTCCTGGTAGATATTACGATTCTTATCTCTTCTAGGAGAGAATGACGACTTAAATATGGAAATAATATTTTATGATGTTGTAAAAACTATTTTTTTTTCATTTGCAATTATATTCTATATTTTGGTGGTAATTATTTGAATTGTGTGTTGAAGGAAGCTAATGCGACGCGATATTTTATTTACATCGTATCTATGTATTATATATTAATATCAATTTGATACTCATCTGAGAAGAAATCGGACATAATTAAAATAGTTTGAATAACATCGTCATACTATCTTCATATTTAGGTCGTTATCCCTTTTTCTTGATCTCTTCTAGTCTATTCTTCTGATATAAATCGCGATCGTAGTCACTCCTAGGAGAGGATACGATCGTGGTCCAGGAGATTCAACGACTCTACTGGATCTCTATCTCTACTGCAGCATAAACATTTACTTATGAAAACAATTTGATTGTTCATAAATGCAAGAAGAGATGATGGAACCCCTCATAAGATCGGTGTGTTTTTTCCCCGAGATAATTAGAATACAGGGTATGTTATTTCATATTCTCAAGGGATATTGAAAGATCAGTGATGTTATATTATTATCATATTTCACGTCCTGAAAAACAATAGATTTTTGATGACGACAGCGGGAAAAATAACAGTCTTAACATGTTATTCCTCCCGCTTGTTGGAGTGACTTAATTAAAATCATCGTCTAGTGAGAAGTAAGTAATAAGGAAAAGCCTTGGTTGTCAATATACTTTTCCCCCCATGGTTATTTTCTTAATTAAAACATTCTTACATACTAAAATATGTCCAGTGGCTTCTGCGATAACTTTTTTTTCAACTTGCGATAACGATAAAACGATAACTTTTTTCTCAACTTGCGATAAACGATAAACTGTAAAAATTTCAAACCCCAACGTGCGGTAAGCGATAACGATAAAACGATAACGATAAAAATTTTCAAAATAAAGTGACGACGTTTTTTTAAAAAAAGAATCTCCAAAAAAAAGTGATGACGTTTTTTGTTTTAGAACAGAATCTCCAAAAAAAAGTTGATGACGTTTTTTGTTTTAGAACAGAATCTCCAAAAAAGTGAAACGTTTTTTTTAGAAAAGAGTATTTCAAAAAATTCCTTTAATTTTTTTTTGTATTTTTACAAAAGTCGTCTTTGAATTTATTATTGTCGTTCCTCATTTTTTGGGACTAACGATAAGTGAATGAGCGGTAATTTTAGAAAACTTTGCGATAAACGATAACGATAAAAGGTTTCACCTCAGCGATAATTATCGTTTATCGCTCATTTCATCGCACGCGGCAACACTGAATATGACGTCATTAATGGAGGATTCTTAAGCAAGAAACTAAATCCTTGCAGGAAGAGTTACATATTAAGAATTTAATATATTAAGACCCATTCAGTAGGGGATATATACTTTACGGATAAATGTTTAAGATCAAAACTCTTGGATTCTTAATAGCTTGACATCTCAAAATTCGTTAAATAGTGGCTCCCAATTATGTGTGAATAAATATAAATCCCTTTTTGAGTCCCTGTCAATGATCGACCTCCAAGGCAGATTTTTTTAATCTGTTTAATTGTGACGTCACACAACTTTTTGCTTATATCAATAACATTGAATTATCGTTTCACTTTATATTGTCAATCAGGCTTTTCCAAAGACAGGAACTCCGTTTTGGAATGTTATTAAACTAAAAGAGCGTTATTTTTTTTCTTCATATTTGGTTCGATAGAATTGCATCCTCTCGGAAGCTGAACCAGCGCCCTCAACGTAGAGAGTTAATTATTAATTAAGTGCACAGCTGTGATGATTGAACATTAACTCACAGATTTTACAAATATCATCCTAAATGATTTTTTCATTTAAGAATCCCTTGAATGGACTACTTCAATATCACATATGTTAATATGTAAATAAATAAAGCAACTCTTCAATTTCAGAGAAAGAATAAATATTTTTTTTGCTTTATCATCCGTGACAATAAATAAATTGTCATAGGATCCATAAGACGTAGAAAAAAATATATAAATAAATTTTAGTGAACAAAAAAAAATATATTTATGAAGAAAGTCAAGAACTCTAATAAAAGCATTCTTAATAATAATTTATTTGAAATTAGTTGACCCTTACCTTAGAATAAGTGATGAGAGAATGAATCTCTTGTTCTCGTTGCTCAAGGAGTCCTCCAAACCAAACTTATCACCCTCCGAGTCGCAATATATTGCTTCAGCAAAGAAGTAAACTCCAAAATGATTTTGAGGTTCATTTTCCAAGATTAATAATTTACCAGCCTAGAAAACAATAATCAATTTTAAATTTGTATATATATATATATATATATATATATATACCTATATATATATATATATATATATATATTATATATATATATATATATATATATATAATATATATATATATATATATATATATAGATAGATAGATAGATATATATATATATATAGATATAGATAGATAGATAGATAGATATATATATAGATAGATAGATATATAGATAGATATAATATAATATAGATAGATATATATAGATTTAGATAGATAGATAATAGATAGATAGATAGATAGATAGATATAATAGATAGATAGATAGATAGATAGATAGATAGATAGATAGATAGATAGATAGAGATAGATAGATAGATAGATAGATAGATAGATAGATATAGATAGATAGATTATAGATAGGATAGATAGATAGATAGATAGATAGATAGATAGATAGATAGATAGATAGATAGATAGATAGATAGATAGATAGATAGATAGATAGATAGATAGGATAGAGATAGATAGATGATAGATATAGATAGATATAGATAGATAGATAGATAGATAGATAGCTAGATAGATAGATAGATAGATAGATAGATAGAATAGATAGATAGATAGATAGATAGATAGATAGATAGATAGATAGATAAGATAGATAGATAGATAGATAGATAGATAGTAGATAGATAGATGATAGATAATATAGATAGATAGATAGATGATATATATAGATACATAATATATTAATATACATATATACATATTAGGGTTGTTCTTATTTTTCAAATGTTTGAAATGTTAGCGACTTGAGCATTTTCTGTTTCTTGGTGATAAAAGAAGACGACATACAAAGTTTGAACAAAATCGGTCAACATTACGAGGTCGCGCAACGAGGTCAAAGTTTTAAAAATTTAGTAAAAATATAGTTTCCGCAAATTTCTTCAAAATGGTGGACGTTACAGACTTCAATAATTATTATTAATTTAAGGAAATCTAATTTACTACCAGACGTATGTTTGATGTTTTTTAATAAAACAAAGTTTTCAGTAAAAACAAGCAAGAAAGGGAGTGAGTATTGTTAGCTTATTTCATAGCTTTTTTGTATCAATTAACTTCACTCGCCTGTAGAAGATGACTTGTTCGCTTCAGAGTAAATAGTACTTTTAAGTTTAGTAAAACTTTAGATGATAAATCCAAAAATGACCTTGTTGCATTCTATCAATTCAGAATTCAGTACAATCTGAGTTTACATCATATGATTCAGAGCCTGTATTGACCTATAAGAAATCGATTATGAAAAAAATAAATAATAATTGTTTCTTAGATTTGCGTCAAGGTATCCTCTCAAAATTTTACTTTGTCTCTGACGCATACATAATCCATTATATGCGTCATTTTGTACGCGAGATAGGCTTTTTTTAATGTGCATATAACTCTCTACTTATTAAATGACATGATTTAGTATACCAAAATATTAAAGCTGGTTAACCAAGCTTTCATTTGATATATTTGTGTTCTAAAAATCGCTATACTTTAAGAGATATAAGCAAATACGTACTCTCCCCCAAAAATTGATCTTTTGATATGAGAATATACGATTACCATTGGTAACGGCAGTTAGTGTAACCTGGATAGGAAGAAAAAAAGAAGGGAGAGAGTGAGGACAAAATACTCCCTTCCCTTCTCTTTCTATCCAGGTAACACTAACAGAGTTACCAGATGGTAATCGTATATTCTCATATCAAAAGATCAATTTTTTGGGGGGGAGTACGTATTTGCTTATATCTCTTAAAGTATAGCGATTTTTAGAACACAAAATATATCAAATGAAAGCTTGGTTAACCAGCTTTAATATTTTGGTATACTAAATCATGTCAATTTAATAAGTAGAGAGTTATATGCACATTAAAAAAGCCTATCTCGCGTACAAAATGACGCATATAATGGATTATAAATGCGTCAGAGATAAAGTAAAATTTTGAGAGGATACCTTGACGCACATCTAAGAAACACATTATGATTTATTTTTTTCATAATCGATTTCTTATAGGTCAATACAGGCTCTGAATCATATGATGTAAACTCAGATTGTACTGAATTCTGAATTGATAGAATGCAACCAAGGTCATTTTTGGATTTATCATCTAAAGTTTTACTAAACTTAAAAGTACTATTTTACTCTGAAGCGAACAAGTCATCTTCTACAGGCGAGTGAAGTTAATTGATACAAAAAAGCTATGAAATAAGCTAACAATACTCACTCCCTTTCTTGCTTTGTTTTTACTGAAAACTTTGTTTTATTAAAAAACATCAAACATACGTCTGGTAGTAAATTAGATTTCCTTTAAATTAATAATATTATTGAAGTCTGTAACGTCCACCATTTTGAAGAAATTTGCGGAAAACTATATTTTTACTAATTTTTAAAACTTTGACCTCGTTGCGCGACCTCGTAATGTTGACCGATTTTGTTCAAACTTTGTATGTCGTCTTTTTATCACCAAGAAACAGAAAATGCTCAAAGTCGCTAACATTTCAAACATTTAAAAAATAGAACAACCCTAATACATATACCTATATCATATGTATATATATATATATAAACTTTTTAACACCAATATATAATCCAAGCACTATATAACCAAGGATTTGAAGACTTTTTATTCGAATGGTTGCTGATACTATTGCAAATAGTCGAACTTTGGTCAATGCGGAGGACACAAAGATATATTCTTCATTAGGAGGAGGGGGGGGGGGGGGGTGTTGCCAAGAAGACCCGTTTTCCGGACTGTTGTTCATCCTTTGTATCGATAATCTTATTTTGTACCTACATCGCAATGAATACATAGATGGAGCAAAGTGCGGAAAAACACAAATGAAAGTGTTTCCTACGCCGAGGGCCTAACCATAATATTTAAAGGACATCCTTTAAGCACTCATAAATCGATAAAAATACCTTTTGAAACATGGAAGTCTTTTTTAGAGAGTCTGCGCATTAGCACCAAAAAAAGTTATTATGATATTATAACAAAAAATGGCCAGATGTAAGTATATAAATAGTTTTAGGCTACTCGGAACCGGATTGTTGAGAACAGCATAGAGAATAAATAAATGGACTACTTCATATCACATAGTTTATTAAATAAATAAAGCAAAAATGATTTTATACAAGCAAAAAAGGCTTTTCATTATTTTAAGTGGTTTTTTAATTGATCGTCTCCAAGCATGGAATTTATATATCATCCCCCAAATAGCACATATTTATGGGCATCCCTTTTTACATAAAGTATCTTTAGACTTGGCGGAAGTCAAGTCCTATTCCTGTAGAATAGGAAACTCTGGAAACAAGAGGATAACTTCGTTCAAAGATTTTCCCTTCAAAAAATTAATTATGGTGCAATACTAATATTTAGAAAATATTTTCTTCCTCTAATTTTAAGGATAACATTGATGATGAATACATTCATTTCCACCTTATAGTAATTGTGTCAGCTGTTTTTTCTCTTTCTTTCGATCCCAGGTCTGTAAAACGTTAAAACATAGTCCAATCATATCGTCAAATATAGTGTATATGCATTAATAATAGTTGACTTTTACCTACCGACCAAATTAATTATTATATTGGTTTGACCTTTTACCTCAGTTCCAATGATGATATGATTGGGCGTAAGCCAATCATGTGAAACCATGGCATGATGCTCCGACTTTGTAAAGCCTATGGCTTCAAAACACCCTCAGAGAGACGACAAAGCTTAAACACTCCTTTTCCTATTATGCAGACAACATTCCGATCCTTGGGATGAAATGACACCTCACAGAGGGACGCATTTTTTATGGAAGTCACTTTAAGCGTCGTAATGACTTTGGCCTTGTCCCAGAAGAAGTACACCAGGGTGAAGTCGGGTCCCCCGCCTTGAGCCAGCAAATACTTGGAGTCGTGTGAAAAGGCCAGGGATATGATGTGCTCACTTTGAAGCTCTGCACAGCGAAGAACTTTTCGTCGCTTCTTTTGTGATAGATCGTAAATGATGACAAAGGGCCGATCACCCCTCTCGGCAAAAGCCACAAGCTTTTTGTTTTTGTTGAGGGCTATGGCCGTAATGTGTTTTCCCCTTTTGGCCAAGGAATCAACTCCTGGGACTCCCTGTAATGAGGAAATAATCAACTAATAAGTTATAACACTCAACAACTTCAATGTTCAAGAAATTGAAGACAGAGTCTGATTTTTTTTTTTTGTAAGTTAAATATAGTCAATCTCTTTATAGTGGTCACTTAAGAAACCAAAAATTCAACAGTTGACAGATACCCGCCATACGGAAAAGGTTTATTAACTTATCTTTAATTTTGCGGGAGAAATTTGGTGGTCGTAAAAAACAATAAATGGGCGGGTGGAATTCACTAAGTAAAGTACTAATTGGCTGAGATGGGATCAAGTCTTTGCAATGTCACAAGCAAAGGTGCAGCCCAAAATTGTGTTGTAAATATGCTACTTTTATTATTATATGCATTAGTAAGTTTGAACCACACCCCTGCAAAGACTCGATTTGATCCAACCACTTTTACTGATGAAACTGTGGGGTGCACAAGAATAATATTGCTCTTTAATCTAGTTATTATCCACGGCTTTGTTTATTATCTCACACCAGACAGAAATGGCATCAGAGATATATAGATGTTTATGTCGTAGCAGAGATGGAGATCCAGCTGAGTAATTGACTCTCCTGGTAGAGATTACGATCCTTATCTCTCCTAGGAGAGATGACGACTTAGATGTATAGGTAATATTTTACGATGTTGTACAATTGTTTTTTTCATTTCCGATTTCTATAATATAATTTGTTGGAAGGATTTCATTTTGAATTGAAAGAAACAAATACAGTGCAACGTTTTACTAACATTTATCTATAGCATCGACCTATATAATAATGATTTGATGCTCATCTGAGAAGAAATCCGACATGATAAAAATAGTTTGATTAACATCCTCACACCATCTCCAAATTTAAGTCGTCATTCTTCCTAAAAGATATAACACTCTTGATCTCTTCTAGCAGAGTCGTTGATTCTTCTGATATAGATCACGATCGTAGTCACTCCTAGGGAAGGATACGATCGTGATCTCTACCAGGTTAGTCAATGACTCTACTGTATCTCCATCTCTACTGCGACATATATAAAGAATATAGATGGAGTACAGTCACAGATTGGAAGTAGGAAACATTACATATTATAGTAGTGTTAAAAATATATAGCAGCTGCTGAGTTCAATATCGCTTCCCGCAACAAAGGATTACTAGGGTGCTGTTGCAACACTCGTGTCGTGTCACAGGATAGATCGAACAGGGTATATTACGAACCATTACTAATCAGCTTACTTGAGGAATAAACAAACTCTACGCGTCCTCCGTCAGCTGTTGAAAAAGGCGCGCAATAACAAACATAATATTATGTAAACAACCGAAATATAGTATTGATATGCCTTAAAAGGAGTAATATCTTGTTGTAATTATTTATTGTGTTATAGTGAATATCTTTTGAATAAATATATAAATATGATCTTAGCATCGTGGTTTAATTAATTTGCTAGTGGAGATTCACAGACCCATATCAGCGCGTCTGCTTCATTACATGGTCCTTCGAGCCGGATTACAAAGGAACGCGAGTGGACCCCTCCCCCCTCCAAAGGAACCCTGTGGGTTAAGCGAGGGTAGAGCCTACCGTGGCTAGAGTGGGTCTTAGGAGCTGCTCTTGAGGTAGTACCTTCAGCATTTGGTCTCGGTTGTGAGTAAGAAGCCCCCCTCCCAGAACCTGTTGGTTGAAAGAGGGCAGAGCCCTCCGCGGCTATAGGCGGTCTTATGTGCTTCCTTGAGGGAGCATCGCCAACGCTTGATCTCGTCGAGTATTACCCCTTCCCGGGAATCCTTTTTGTTTTAATATAGGAATTCCTGCTGTGGCTGGAGGTGGTCTTAGGTGCTGCTATTGTGGTGGCATTGTCAACATTTGGTCTCGTGTGTGAGTAAGAGGCCCCCCTCCCAGGGAACCTGTTGGTTGAAAGAGGGCAGAGCCCTTCGCGGCTAGAGGCGGTCTTAGGTACTTCCCTTGGGGAGCATCGCCAATGCTTGATCTCGTCGAGGTATTACATAACTTCCCAGGGAATCTCTTTCTGTTTTAATGTAGGAATTCCCGCTGTGGCTGGAGGTGGTCTTAGGTGCTGCTATTGTGGTGGCATTGTCAACAATCTGTCTCGTGTGTGTAAGATTCCCAATTCCTAGGGAACCCTGTCGGTTGGAAGAGGGCAGAACTCGCCGTTGTTAGAGGTGAATGTAGGTACTGCTTGTGTGTTAGTACCATCTACGGTTGGTCTCTTGTGTGTAAAACGCTCCCCTCCTAGGGAACCTGTCGGTTGAAGGAGGGTAGAGTCTACCGTGGCTAGAGGTGAACTTAGGTACTGCTTGTGTGTTAGTACCATCTATGGTTGATCTCGTGTGTGTAAGACGCTCCCCTCCTAGGGAACCTGTCGGTTGAAAGAGGGCAGAGTCTACCGTGGCTAGAGGTGAAATTGGGTACTACTTGTGTGTTAGTACCATCTACATTTGGTCTCGGGTGTGTAAGACGCCCAATTCCTAGGGAACCCTGTCGGTTGGAAGAGGGCAGAACTCGCCGTGGTTAGAGGTGAACGTAGGTACTGCTTGTGTGTTTGTACCAACTACGTTTGGTCTCGTGTGTTTAATACGCTCCCCTCCTAGGGAACCTGTTGGTTGAAAGAGGGCAGAGTCCACCGTAGCTAGAGGCATCTTAAAGGCTTCCATTGTGGTGGTATCATCAGCGTGAAATGGCTGATTCGTTTAATGATGCCCCTATTGGAGTGAGAGAGGACGAGGGTACCTCCTTGTCAAACACCCTTGAGTTCGGGGGAAGAATTCCAGACTCCTTAGCAGCTTCTCAGGAAGTGCAAGACCAGTCAAGAGAGGCTAACATTGGCTCGGAGCTAGTAGTTCAGCCCCTTGAACCCCCAAGGGTTGCTGGAGCAACGGAGGCTGACGCATACCATCGTCTCCTCGCTGCAATGTCTCCAGGTAGTCCCGCACATTCCCTAGTGCTCCGTCATCAACGTTCTCCATCGCAGTGCTACTTTCTGGCCATGAGAGCATTAGAAGAAGCATATGGAGACCTGGTTCGTATGGCAACGGATCTTGTAGGCCTTGTTCCCCTTTCAAGAAGGCCTTCTGAGGTTGTTCAGGACCTCAAGGACTTCCTTGGAATGAGAGAGACGCTTTTGAAGGCGAGTGTTGACATTGCCGACGTCTTAGCACAACAAAAAGTGCTTGCAATGCTCCCTCCTTCATATAATGCGGCAGAAGCCTGGCCAAAGTGGGTAAAGTCGGCCTTGCGTGATCGGGCCAAAGTGGCTACAGAGGCTAGTTGCTCACAAGTTGTGGGGGCCACCAGCCCTGATCCTGGCATCGGGCCCTTTACAAGATGGAGGGACTGCAGCTATTTGCTCTTTGGCTGGAGGAAAAGCATCCTCCTCTGGAGCAAGAGGCGGCAGTATTTCATGCCACTTCGGAAAAATAAAATAAGGAGGCGAAGATCATCCCTCCTCCACCACGTGCTCTCAAAAACAGCATTTTTTTCTGGGTGCTTGTGTGAAGCTAAAAATCACAGAGCCACTACATGCGACATAGTGGTAGGATGGTCTCCTCTTTTTTGAAGTCACCTCCACGGCACAAGCATGTTTTCCAGAAAGAGGTAAAATGTCGATATAAGTGCCAGACGTGTGGGTTAAGACATCCCACCAACCGTCACCCTCACTACCAGAAGCGCGAGGAGAAGTCCTTAAACGTCTCAAAGCGCCGGAGTAGTGGGAAGGGAGGACCCCTTCCAAAGAAGTAAAAGAAGGAAGGAGGAAAAAGGGAGAAAAGTAAAAGAGGAGAGATAGCAAGAGGGCCCCAGAGATCCCTAAGACTACCCTTGACGCCGCCGAGCTGGCGGAAGCCCTCAAATCATTTTTCAAAGAAAGAAGAGCGAGGATTAGACAGCATTTGCTCAAAGTGTTCGGGAGCCTGCTCGCTCCTCCTCATGCTTAGTTTCAGTAAAATTAATAAAAAACCACTTCGAATTTGGAATACCCAAGTGGCTTTTTGAGGAAGACGAGTATATTTCCTTATTAAGATCAAAACTCTATCGTCATTTGAAATCCTCCTTTAGTGCTCATAAAGCAAATTTTACCCTTCAATACTGTGTGCGTTCTTCCACAAAGGTTTTTTTGAAACGGCACAGGATAAATTTTAAACGATTTCAATCACAAATGAATGATATTTTAAAAAATTGATCGTGTTTCTGGAAAAACTATATAACGGATTCTCTTAATTCCTTTAGAATATCCGATATCGTGGAGGAAGAATATAAAATGAAAAGAGCCAGAGAAAATAACTCCAATTTTCGGATAAGGAAGTTCAATTTTTCTCGCTCATTGAATCAAACAAAATTGACTAAAATTTTATCCCAGGGGAAAGTTTTTACTAAAGTGGAGGAAATACTGTCCTGTTTTCATCGTGATTTTCAGGCCACTGTAGTAGGAGAGAGACCTAACTTTCCTAAAAAAGTAAAAAACTCCTTAATGGAATTGTTTTCTGCAGATTCAATTGCTTATTATATAAAATATTTGTTTAAAAATAACAAGGCATATGGTCCAGATGGTTTTGGAGGGAATTTTTTTACTCTAATGTGTGAAGAATTGACTCCTTTCTTATTATGTTTAGCAAAATCCATGGAGCAAAAAGGAAGTCTGCCAGCACAGGTTACAAAAGGCAAGATTGTTTTAATTCCCAAAAAAGGCAATGGAACCGACATTAACCACTGGCGTCCAATAACCATTCTTAATTAATCATATCGAATACTTGCTGGTATTGTGGCTGTTCGTATGGAACCCATTTTAAATAAGAGAATTGGTTTGCATCAGAAGGGATTCTTAAAGAAGAGAAAATTGGCCGATATTTCTAGAAATATAAGCTGCGCTATTGATTGTATTGATTCTAGGAACTCATTTGGTGCGTTAATAGCTGTAGACTTCTGGAAGGCATTTGACTCCGTTTCTCACACGCACATCTTAAAAATGGTGAAGAAATTTTTGCCAAAGCGCTTCTTCAACCCCATTAGAGCATTACTGTACAATGGCTCGTCTTCGATTTGTATTAATGGGAAACAAAGTCAGCCAATATTCCTAGGGAAGAGCTGTCGTCAAGGCTGCCCCGCCGCTCCTCTTTTGTTTGTGATGGCCATTGAAGAATTGGCTACTCAGATAAAACATAAATACAATGGGTTCGGAGTTCTTTTTAACGAAGAGAAACATATCATTGACCTTTACGCCGATGATGTGACTTTATTTGTTTAAGCCCGTTCTGAGAGTCAATTAATAAAAAGAATAGAAATTTTGCTGGCCTTTTTTACTAAATTTAAAAAACGTTCAGGACTTGAACTTAATTCTTCAAAAACATCGATTTTACCTCTGGGAGCTTGGCGTCCCATTAACAATTTACGAGTTGCTAATTGTCCGATTGGAGACAAAGTTTGCATTCTTGGAGTGGAATACGGAAGACAAGGAGAATTGGATAGTGAATGGACTTCCTTAAAATCAGCGGTATATAAGAGGCTTTCACTTTTTAAAAGCTTTAACCTTCAAACGCGGATCGATTTTTATAATAATTTTATAGTGCCTTTAGTTTTATATAAAGCTTCCCTTTTACCGATTTTAGCTGATAAGGCAATACAAGAAGAGAAAAAATGGATTTTAACTCTCTTTCATAAATCGTATATAGAACCATTAAAACGGCCAAGGAATCAGCTTGGGGGTGGTTTAGTAGTTTTATCCAGAGTAATTCCTAAGATATATATAAAAGTTTTAATTGATTTGTCCACAAGGCCCGACCTTGAGTGGAGATCTGTCGTCTCAAATTCCTCCGTATATACATTTTTAATGATGGGTACCGTCAATTCCAATCCTCTTCTTTCATCTGTATCTCCTACTTGGGCCGCTGTCCAAAGAATTATTTGGGTCTGCCCTATATCTTTTGACTCAAGTTCAACGGTAGATATTATCGAACAAAACAGGGACAAAAAGGCTTTTTTCAAGAAAAATGAAGACCCTATAACCTTGGAAGGTGAGGCACTAATGGGAGGCATTCTTACTTTCCACGACCTCCAGAAGAAATCTTATTCTTCATTTAGCCACGGGAAATTTAAATACCCTCTCATGAAAGCGTGCGGTTATCATCGTCCTCCATGTCCTTGGCACGTTAAAGTAAATGTATTGTCTTTGTATGATAAGGAGGTGAGTAAGATTTGCCAAAAAACGATTAAAGACCTTAAAGTCTCTGAGGATTGGGTCATAAAAATAAAGGAGTCTCTGCTTGGAGTGATGGAAGGAAAGAAGTTCACTTCACAATTCCAAATCTCGACCGGTGTTCTTTTTTTTAATGGTCCTTGTAAAGATTGTGGGAAATTTTTAACACTACAATCCATGCATTTGTTGACTGTCCATATGCCTCAATTTTAACTGAGTTTTTGATTTTAAACATGTCGTCTTCCAAAGATTTTAAGGCAGTAGTACTATATGGGTTTTCTAAGAAAGAAAGGAAAACATCGCGAAAACTTGAAGCCATTCACTTTGCGCTCTTAAGTGCCAAAGCTCTGATTAGTTCTAGGTTGACGTCTGGGGAGTTTCTACTTCGAGAAGATCTGAGGGGCATTTTAATCTCGGCTTCGGCGAGATACACCATTTTTGACCTCAAAATTCCCGAGCAAAGCGGGTCTTCATGGAACTACGCCATCGACTTGGTGAATTTCAGTTGGCTGAACTCCTACAGATATTTTAGCCATCTAAAGAAAATTGTTAAACAGTATTTTTACTATTACAACCGAAAGTTTTAAATTATTGTTGTTTTTTGTTTTAATGTTATTTTATATTATGTATTGTAACGTGTCAACAAAATTTAGTATATATATTGTGAAACTTTTTTAACGCTTTGTTGTGTCCTTATTGTAGCTACGTCTTCTGGTAGTAGTCTAATTTTAAACTATAATTTTTATTTATGTATTATTTTTATACACAATTCTACTGCCTTTTTTACTTTGTATCTTCTGTTACAAATGAAATAAATAAATAAAAAAAAACTTTGTTCTAATGTTGTCTCATTTGATAAGACTCATGATTGTTCCTCCGGATACCAAGGAAATAATTTAGGCTAAAGCTTGGCTAATTATAAAAATGGTATGAATAAAGCGTCGGTTATAAAAACGTGTCCTGATAATGCTAAAGAGCCTGTTGGTGGGTGTGATATCTCTGAGAGAGTGCTTCTTAGAGTTTCTAAGACCAGTGGGGAAGATAATATCAAGTCAGACACTTCATTACCTGTAGGATCCCAAGTTTATGTTGAAACTGAGAATCAAGCTACATGCATGGCAAAATCTTCAATTATTAAAGGGAACACAAAAACAGCCAATCCGACAGCTATAAAACTTTCCGTAAAGACTGATGATGCAATTTGCACGAAGACTTCTACTATGTCCAAGGGAGTTGGTAGCAGTCTGACTTTACAGACTTTATCTGAGATTGGAGCTAAGCCAGTTTGTGCAGTTCAGAAAATTTACTGTTCAAAGGCTGGGAGGCGTAAAGCAGCTAGAAAGCGACGTCTAGGTAGACGTCGAGGGGGAGAAGAACTGTCGATCCTCATGGCCACGCCTGCACCTGACAAGTCTGGAGCTTCAGTTTCAAAGGTGAATAATGCACAAGTCTGCGTATTGCAAAGTGCTCAGGAAGAAATAGAACCTGCTCGGGTTTTATTATTTTCAAATGTGCCGATAAAGGTCAAGATTCCTTCATAGTGGCTCAAAAATGTAACCCGAAAGTCACCTTGGGGGAACCAAGGAAATGTGTATACTCAGTAACTCCATTCACGGAAGACGAGTATGATGTGGAGAGCATGGCTCACTCCTGGGACTTTGCCATTAATGATGAAGCTGTCGTTTACTCGGCAACAGTCCCACAGTATAAGGGATTATGTGGAACAGTAGAGTGCTACCTACGAAACCCCGCTACTCAACAAGAGGTAAAGGTCAGGGCACTGCTAGATTCGGGAGCTAATGTCCCTTTGATAGAACAACAAACTGCAAAGCATCTTGGCTTGACAGGCAGAAAGCAATTCCTCTGTTTAAATGTAGCTGGCGGCGGTTCTTCCACAAAAGAGGTTCAAGAGGTCTCTTTCCAGATAAGGTCTATGGATGGTTACATAACCACAGAAATGGCTGGAATAGTCACAGGAAAAGTTGGAAACCCATTCCAACCAATAGACTTCGATCCTAGGAAACATTCCTATCTGAACAATATAGAGTTAGCAGACAAGTTTCTTAACCCTAACCCAAGACCAATACAGGTCTTGCTCTCGGAGCCCTATTTCTCACAACTACAGATAGATGAGACAATCAGGCATAAGATCCCAGCTCTTCCTATTGCCCAGAAGACAAAATTAGGCTGGGTGCTCCGAGGAGCTACCGGAATATATAAGATGATTCCGACAGCTCAAGTGTTCAGTTCTCTAACGTACACGAACGAAACTTTTGATCTCGAGACAATGTACGAGAATTGCATATTTGACTTTGGAAAATTCTGGTCTGGGGAGAACGTAGGTATAAAGCCGCAGGAGACTATGGACTCCAAACTTACTGCATCGGAAATTCAAGCTTTAGAGTTTCACAAGCAAACGGCTAAGTTCGACCCCAGGATAAAACTGGACGGTCAGACTTCCCTGGAAAGACTCAGAATGCTCACAGAATGTCGGATAACATGAGTAGAACTGTAGCTTTCTTCCACCGTACCGTGGAAAAAGTAAAGGCGGAGCACCTTCCTATGGTTGACGAAGCTTATAAAGAATTGGTTGAGCAAGGGTTTGCAGAGGCAGTACCTTTAGTTGAAAGGAATCCACCCTGGCCAACATACGTTATGACGTCCCGTCCTGTCTTCAGGATGGACAAAGCCACAACCAAAGTGCGTATCATCATTAATGCTTCTATGATTGACCCGAGGGATAAGACAAAGTCCCTAAATAAAATGCTCATGCCGGGACCGAATCTGCTCCCTCAGATCATGGAATTGATCCTCCGATTGATGCAAAACAGCAGCATATTTCCTTATTGATGTACGGAAAATGTTCTTAGCCTTTAAGTTGGAGCCGAAATCTGATAAAGACATGCTCAGATATCTTTGGGGGGAACCAGGGAAGCAGCCAACTCTTTTCAGGCTGACTTCGTTGGGATTTGGAATAATTTCCAGCCCATTCCAAGCAATGCAATGCTTACGAGAGTCAGCAGCTGCTCTAAAGTCAAAGTACCCCGAAGCAGCAGAGTCTATTGAAGCTAACACTTATATGGACGACAATAGTGATGGCCAGGATTCAATAAGTGCTACTGCTAATTTGTTGCAAGACATCTTAACAGTCATGGACTCAGGAGGCTTTCACGGTCACAAAATCGCGGCAAGCAATCCAAAGATACTTGAGGGTCTAGACCAGGAACGGTTAGACACTAATAGACTCGTATCGGTTCTAGGCTTGAAATTGGATTTTGATACGGATGAGTTTATGTTTAATCTCGATAGCAAGTTCGATTACTTTGATCCTAACTCAGACAGAATCACCCGTCGAGATATAGTGGCAGTTGCCAGTCGCATTTTCGACACTCAAGGATTCGTGTCTCCCTACATTATGCAATACAAAAAGATTCTGCCTATGATGTGGGCCAACAGTACAGGTTGGGATGAGAACTTAGTCGGTCGACAGATAAAAAATGAGATGGGGGAGCTAGTTCCTGATCCAGTTGCAGAAGAAGCTGTGACATTGTTCCGAGAATGGTTTGCAGACATCCCCCTACTCAAAGAACTCCGTTTCAGCCGTTTTCCTCCCGGGTAGCTTGGATAAGATTGCAATTTTTGGAGATGCTTCTAAAAAGGGGATTGGAGCTGTTGCTTACGCAATTAAGCGTCAACCAGATGGATCTCGTAGAACCCAGATCATATACTCCAAAAGTACGCTCATGCCCAAAGACCTTCGGAAGAAGATTTTAAGGATGCACTGACAATTGCAAGGACAGAGTTAATAGCCCTCACTTGTTGCGTAACAATGAGCACGTACATTCAAAACGCCCTTCGCCCAAGCGTATCTACTGCCGACGTCCATATCTTTACAGATTCCCTCTTAAATCTCCAGAGGATTCAAAGAGGCAAAGGGCATTATAAGGTCTGGGAAGAATGCCGTGTGTGCAAGATCCTGGACGATAAAGGTCAGAGTAAGGTACATTTTTGCCCCGGTGTATTAAACTCAGCTGACTTACCGAGTAGAGGATATCACCTACCAGAGTTAGTCGATAGACTCAACTTCTGTAAGGAAGGCCCTGCTTTCCTTTTAGAGGACGAGAGCAAGTGGCCCAAACAGCCAGTGATTGCTGGAGGAGTGCAGTCGGAGACTGTAGATACCGCAGAGGATAGTAACACAATCCCAGACATCCAGTTATACCTCGCTCAGACCCAAGAAATCAAGACCAACCTTATGAGTGAACGCATCTCAAAAGCAAATGCTTTTAAATCTAGCATTAATAAGGAGCATCCTCTTGATATTATGCTCAGGAAGTTTAGCCGTTTGCACGTAGTTAAGCGTGCACTTACGACCTCCCGTCGAGCGCAGCGTAAAGTTCGTAAGCAAGTCTACCTCCCAAGAAATTATCCCATGTCAATTTCTGAAGAACTGGAGGCGGACAAGGAGTTGGCGAGGCATGTTCAATGCAAGCACTTTGAAAGAGAGATTGCCCTGGGACAAGGGAATACCGAAAAACAATTGCTTAAAGTCCAAAAAGGTTCAGTTTTAAAAGATCTCCCAGTTTATTGGGATCCGGATGATCAGCTTCTTAGGCTTAGAAGCAGATTGCATAAAAGTATCTCTCTAAATCTTGATTTTAAGGACCCAATCATCATGCCAAAATGCGATTACGCAAAAAGAGTGGCATTGGAAACTCATCTTAAGCTAAGACATGCCAGTCAGAAGCAAACATTCGAACATATTAGAATGACTTACTGGCAACAGGGCGGATATAATTTCGTCAAGTCTGCTGTAAGACATGGATGCAAAACTCCTAGGTGTAGGTACATTCAGTACGAGTCGCCGACAATGTCCCCACTTCCAAGTATTAGGATGGATAAACCGGAAGCATGGGCCCATGTCGGTGTTGATTATTTTGGCCCATCTTATTGCATCCACGATTGTAGTTTCCTGAAATGCCGAAAAGACTCTAATGGCAGGAGATGTCGAAACCCAGAAAAATATAAAGTATGGGGAGTAATATTCACATGCATGCAAACACGGTCCATTCACGTTGAGTTGGTCCCTGACTGTTCTTCTCATGAGTTTCTCATGGCGTTTAGGCGCTTTACACATCAAAGGGGGAGGCCAATCCTGTTTTATAGTGACAATGCCACCACTTTTAAAGGAGCTTGTAGACAACTTCAACAGTTATTCAAGCTAGAAGCGCAGAATGTGGTCCTGAACTATAAGTATGAAGGTCTTGGGCCAATTGAATGGAAATTCAGTACAGAATTGGCACCCTGGACAAACGGGTGCACAGAACGCCTCGTCGGACTGTTCAAAAAGCAATTTATGGCAAGCCTTCAGAAACACGCGGTTCCATTTAGAACGATGGAGACTCTATGTATGGAAATTGTTTTCTACATAAATGAGAGGCCCCTAGGTCAAGTAATCGAAGGGATCACCCCAAATATGTTAACAACGGGTAGAACCCTCCGTCCTCTCACGACCGCCAGTAAGGCGGAACTCAGAACACCTGGCGTAGACAAGATGTGGGAACAGAGAAAGAAAATCCTACATCACTTCTGGAGAAAATGGCAAGCAGAATACCTTGCCACCCTATCATTGGACCGTAAATGGTCAAATGGTCATAAACCCCCAATAAAGCCAGGGGACGTCGTTCTGCTTAAGCCAGAAACCCAAGAAAAAGGCCAATGAAAACTGGCCAGAGTCGTTAGCGTCCACAAAACCCTGGACGGTGCTATCTCCTCAGTCTCCATCATTTTGCCGAACAAGGCTACCTTTACAAGGTCAGTGCGAAATATAGCTCTTCTAGAGCCGTCTGCTGAAATGTTGGAGAGAGAAGCAATGGAAAGCCCTGCGCCCGCCAAGTCGTCAGACCTTGGTAAGATGTGTGGAACGGGGTTGACGGAAACGGATTCCCAACCCGCTGGTGCACACGCGCAAGGGACAGAAGATTCTCGCCCTGTGACACTTCCCTACTTGGAAAGAGATGAGGCCAGCGCGGGTGTCGAGTACACAGAAGAGGAGGATGCCACTAACTCCAATTCTGGCTCTGATACGGAAGTTCCCAAGAGAGCTCGTGACGACGAGTCCTCGAAAGGTCCTAGAAGTAAAAGAGCTCGCAAGCACATAGGTTATTACAAACTACTTACTAAAGGTAAGATGTAATAGTGTATCTAGCCAATACACTTTCTCGCTATCTAAACAACGTAGAGAACTTAAGTATACGAATCTCGTGTGGAGCACCCTTCTTGGCGAGAGACGAGGTAGCTCGAAAAGCGAGATAAATGATAACATAATCCGTGGTAGTCAGATTGCCTGGGGACCATCTGGGTGGCTTTACAACCCACCCTGGTTTTGAAATGTTTACAAGGATTTACAACCCTTTCAGTTTCTAAACCCACCCTTTTGCGAGGGCGTGCATTCTTGCTCTCAGGTTTTTACATCAGATGGCCAACAGGCCTTGGTTTTCCTGAGTTTATGAGTGACCGGAACTTAGTAGTACCGTGTAGAGCCCATAGAGGTTTTCAATTTTTTCCCCTCTTGTAACGGGTGCGAACCAGCTATAGTTTTATTTTTTATTTCATTTTTTTTATTTCATTTACAAGCTACCAAAGGTTTTCTATTAATTTTTCCTTTGGCAGAGTTCCACCTACATCGGTATAAGGTGATAAAAGGTCTGGCAACCTTAACACCGGTTCCAACAACTAGCGAGACATATCTGCAACATAAAGTCTGTCAGTTATCTGGGAGCGGAGACTCTAGACAGCCAGACTCCATTTGATCTTTCCTAAGGCGGGTTGCAAAAGTAATTGTACGACATGCAGACTCTCTTATCCCACCAGTGATGCAAGTGGTAAAGGTTAAGTCCTTTACCAGGGAGAGTGTTGCGTCACAGGATAGATCGAACAGGGTATATTACGAACCATCACTAATCAGCTTACTTGAGGAATAAACAAATCTACGCGTCCTCCGTCAGCTGTTGAAAAAGGCGCAATAACATGAAAACATAATATTATGTAAACAATCGAAATATAGTATTGATATAGCCTTAAAAGGAGTAATATCTTGTTGTAATTATTTATTGTGTTTATAGTGAATATCGGCTGTGGATGATTTTAATACCGACTTGAGATA
>CP045901.1:13048886-13064004 GCA_013387185.1 Caligus rogercresseyi
TCCTTGAGAGGGACACTAACAAGCGTGCTCACAACACTGTGGACTCTTGAAGCTGCCCTCATCCAGGAAGTGGCCAACGTGTCCAGGGAACAGGTGGCTCATGTCGTTGGGAGGTTCAGTCACTGTGTGGGGCTGTTCTTGTAATAAAGGAGGAAGTTGGATTGAATGAACATTAAGAGAAAAGTCATTTAAATTTGTGTGATATGAAAAAAGTCAATTAAAAGGTCTTGATCTTGGATATGAGTATCTTGTTTCCGTCTGCTTAAAAAAGTCTAGATTCGCTGCACACCCCTGTATATTATATATATATATATAAACTTCATAAATAAAACCCCAAGAAATATAACGTTTGGTGGAGGGAAACAAAATAATTATATCTTTTTTTTGGTGTTTAAGTGTTCTAAAAAGAATGGGCTGTATGTACATACTAAAAAGAATGATAAAAAGAGGATTTGAAGGAGAAATTATTCGTAGAGGCGACAAGGTTTTTTTCCATTTATTTATTTTATAATCCATTAATCATTCTTCCAAAATTTATTTTATCTCAAAGAACCTCAAAGAGAGGTTACTTTTTTATAGAAGATAAATTAAGACCTTCATACTGCCTACAATAGGACTTTTGGATTTTTAATTTTAAATTGAGAGGGAATATGCCCAATAAGAGGTAAAAGTGAGGTTAAATATTTGGACTTTATTATTATTATTATCATTGACTTCCAGCACTATAATAAAAAAACAACTATGATCATATATGTATATGATTGCAAAATACATAAAAACAACGAAATGTAAGTACATATGTATAGAAATTACAAATAATGATAAAATTTACTTATTGTGTTTTATTACACAATTTAATTGACAAATCATGTAAACCATAATATTTCACTTTGTTTCTTTATTTTAATAACAAATAAATATATATACATTTTACATGACGATTTTGGATAATTCAAAGTAGGAAGGAAGTTTCATATTCCTATACTTATAATGTTTAGATAGTAAAGAACATCCGATTCGTCTTAAACTGCGACCTCCTTCCTCTTGACGAAAATATCAAGATACCTCAAATCCCATAACTCATTGGCTATAATGCTCATATTCGTGGCGAATAAAAAACATTTTTGATGGTATTTACTATAATAAAAATGGCCTCTTTTTTTTTTCTGGCTTAAAATATTTTACGATATATGATAAACAAAAAATATAATCAAATATTTAGGGAAAGGAATTATGTGTTATAATACTAAAATTCTAGTTTTAAAATTATTCCTCCCCTGAGTAGCCTTTCACAAATAAAATATAACAAAATCTCACAAATCACACTATGTAACAGCATTTTGCCCCTGAGCTGAAATTTCTAGTTTGAGTTCCATTGTAGATTCCAAAAATGCCACTCAAATATCGTCCGAATTTTTTTTGGATTTTATGGCCTTTTTTTGAAAATCAGAATTTTCATCTTTCTAGTGGTTCAGGCCAGTTATCTTCGTGCCAAGTATGAAAACACAAATTCGTAGTATTTATTCTAGTATGTCATGCATTTCAATCAGTTTTATATTTCAATATCTTTTGCACTATTCGACAAAATAGGCTTTATATTTCAAAAGGTTGATCATTTTTGAGTGTTCTATTTAAGCGGCTATATTTTTTTTTTTTGGTTCGAGTCTATTGACAATAATCAATATGTAATATATATATAATTTTTTTTATGTCAATGCATTTCAGACAGTTTTTATAATTTTGATATCTGGCATGATAGTATAGAAAAGATCAATTTAGTAGGACGAAGTATTGATTATATTAGTAACTACTTTAGGTGATCATTGAGGTTGCATTAAAATATTATTGTGATTTGTTACGAAGAAAAACACAGGTTTGTCTTTTATTTACATATAATATACAAGTGGTCAAAAATATTTATTTTTTAGAGAGTTACTATGATTTGGAAAATTGCATTCCAATATTGTTATCAAATTATTTAAGGAACTTGAAAATAAAAAGCAAACCTGTTTTTTTTCTTCGTAACAAATCACAATAATATTTATGCAACCTCAATGAATCACCTAAAAAGTTGCTTAATATGACTGATAATAGCAGGTTGCCCGAGATCTGAAGTTGCGCAGTGAATTTTTTTATCATCGTGATGCTAACCAAGGTTGCTGTATTTTTTTGCCATTCATCAGAAAAAAGAGTAGAATAAAACTTGCACAGTTTATTTGCTTCGTCGTCATGTTGGCGGTTAAAACAAATTTCAGGTGCCAAGGAGAGGATGGTATATGAGTTCTTGCAGTTCTCCCTAGAGGAAAACAATATTTACCATGTGAAAGTCAAGGAGTGTCGTTTACTAATATCATAGTATTGTTAATATGTCACTTTCTAAGGCTAGACTTTCTAGATAACGGGGTTCGCTATGGTTCTTGAAGAAGGCTTTCTTTGATGAATTCTGATGAATTATATCCACGATCGTATCGGATTATACATGGTGTCCCAGACCACAGACACGATGAGCCGCACTCCCAGACATAGATAATGACTTTATGGATTCATCTGATAGAATGGTTCCAATCATACAGAGTTTATAGATATTTTTATTTAAGAATGTTAAATATTTATTCCATGCCATTGACTTTTTGACGAGTATTCTTTCAATAAGGAATATGAGTCAATGTTTTTTAAATAAGAGTATGAATTCCTCTCGAATTTCTGGATCCAGTGAAGAAGTAATCATACTTTTGAGGTAAACAAAATGAATACTGATTTTGGCATGTCGATGAAACTTTACTTCTAACATCTTGAAGACAGACACAATCAGGATTAAGTTTCAACAGTCGTTTCATTAAGGCGTGTCTCTTTTTACGGTCACGCCCTCCTCTCGTGTTTAGATAAGTTATTATGAGACCATTCCTTTTTTTGGACCTGACCAAAAGCTCTTTAAGATCGTTTTGGACATCTCAGTAGTTTTAAGAAGGCCAAATGGGCCTGAAAGCTAAGTAGACATTTTTTCCTACTGATTTTAAATAAAGACTATTATATATTCTAAAATTATTTATAGTATAAGGAGCATAAAATAAATATTGAACATGTCATTTACACATACACCTGCATGTCAAAAGCATGCTTTGAAGGTAATATTTAGATGCATGTATGGAGAATGTTGTCTACAATAGATAGATAAATAATGTTTATTGAAGATTCAGTTGATTAATTGGAACATATAAAGATGTAATTACGATCTTACATCAGCAATTCATTTTACAAAGTTTTATGGATAATTGAAAAAAAACTTATACCCTTGTTGAATATTATTTATTTTAGAATCAAGGTTTTCTAGTATGTCAATTATTGTCCCTTTCTATGTCCAAACAAACATTTCAGAAACCTATACACGCTGTTTTCGCGGCATTTTTTTTGTCGTCTGATTTTACTTCATTTAAGTTGGATATTCATTTGAGTAAGAACACTAGGGAGTACGATAGACGTGTGCGTTGGGGCGTGTTCAACTCTCAATGTTGGGGTGCAGGTCGAATCCCGAGAGGGGATGGTAATTTTGGTCTAACCTCATTTATAAGATCCTAGGTTCGATAGACTGATTTTTATGCTATGATGCTTATTTATATGCATTCTGTCGAACCATATAGGCAAAAAAAATATAGTAGTAAATATATTATAGTATTACAAACCAGTATTATTTGATAATAAATATATTAATGCCATTTTTTTTAAACAAATACGAATATGTTGGTGCATACTTTTTTGTTCTTGGTATTATATATATATGCTTAAGATGCAATTACAAAATAATCAAGTACATGCTTTTTAAATATATGTCTTATAATTAGTTCCACAAAAGAAGTTGTACTTCATATATGCAGAGCAATTTGCATATAAAATGTGGTTTTTTTTATATTTCGATTACTTTTATAATAACCTCTTAGTATGGCAGGCCTTAGCAAGATACTAATTGCTTCGTGTGATAATAATTCATGCTTAAATTGGATAAAACTTAGTGTAGAGACAGATTGAAGAAAAAGATCTGACATAGCAATCCAAATATAAATAAAATTATTGAAATCAATATTAGAAAAAGCCTGATTTTAAAAAATAATCTATGTTTAGAGACCCATTAAACAGAAGACGCAGAAATTACATTTCAAACATGTAGGTATAAACTAAAGTCATACTTTATTTCCGTTTGCCAATAATATGTATAGTTTTACAAAAGAAAATTAAATTCATATTAAGCAACAAAATTATATTGACCAACCGAAATCAATATTATGGATATATATATATTTATATATATATATACCTTTTTTGTTTTTTGACTTAAAGCAAAAATAGCACTCGTAAAAGTTCCTCACTAAACTAGTACAATGATACTCCAGTTTTTTATACCTCTTTTTGGAGGCTTACTGTTAGTATGGACTTCTTTTGTATTAGAAAATTGTACTTGAGGATTTTAAGTAGTTTTTATTATGAACCATTTCGTTTCATGTTGAGGGTTTTATATTTCTTTTTTCCTTGCAGTACTGGAGTAGGTTGGGAGTCGGTTTTTACCGGTAGAACTCCCTATGAAGGTTTTTGTTTGTTATTATCTGTAGTCCTTGCTGATACCATAAAGCCGTGGTTCCCAACAGTGGTCCAGTGGACCCCTGAGGGTCCACAAAGGCCTGGCCGGGGTCCACGTGTTATGATCATTTTTTTTCTATTTCTTTTCTAAAAAAACGTCATCACTTTTTTTGGAAATTCTTTTCTAAAAAAAACGTCGTCACTTTTTTTCTTTTCTAAAAAAAGTTCACACCCTCAGCACCACAAGAAACCCACCAGCGTCATGTCCTTGGCATTCGTGGCTTCCAATGTAAGCCCAACCCACTCATTTGGTTCCCCACCCGCTACAAGCTGTCCAGGCCGGACTATATCAACTTGCTCCCGTGGGTCTAAGCCAACTTCCCTAATAGTAATGTGGTCTTTCAACTAGATGGACACCCAAATCACACGTGCAAGAAGTCTCAGGAGTGATTGGAGGGCAACATTAATTTCTGGCCAAGAGGAAGTGATCCCCCTGATCGCCGGATACAACCCCCCTTGGCTACACTTTTTGAGTGATTGCGGAGTCCAGGGCCTGTAGAGTTCGCCTCCCCAAATTGATGCTATGAAGGACTCAGTCAATGAGCACTGGGACTCCATGACCGAAGATTATATCCGCAACTCCTCCTCGCCTGGAGGCCATCAACGGAGCCAATGGGGGTTACATTGATGATTAGTGTAGAAAATTATACCTTAAGTTTCATAAAGTTCGTCCCTTTGGTTCTCAAAATACATCCCGATAAGTTGAATTTCTAAAAGTGTTTTCAACGTTACACTCGGTACATAACTCCCTCTCCTTTTCTTTCAAGCATTCACGTTTTTTCTATGTCTAACCATTGCAAAGAACAAAGAATCTAGAAGGAAAGAAGGAACACCAAAAAGATATAAATCTTATTTTCTCTTCCCTTCTTAGCCTGCTGGCATGCAAAATAATTCCCTTATATAGTCATTCATTTCATTAGTTCATTCATATTATTTCATAATTCTTCTATAAAAGGAAATGGTGGGATGCTGTTTCTTTGCATACAAAAACTGTTCAACCACCGAGTCGAAAGGGAATTTAATATTGATGAAAATATTTTGCTTACATAAGAATCCCGAGAGATATAGGGCCATAGAAGTGCAAAAAGAGAATTGATATCCATGGCATGATATAAAAGTTTAAACAACTTAATGAATTGCTATCATTTTCCTCTGGATTGACGGATTGAGTTCATTGAACGGGCTGAATACGGCGCACATTTAAAATAGTTTTGAGACCCATTCCAGAGAAAATCCTCCTAACAAATATTTTCTTCCTTAGCACCTTCCATGAGGAAGTATATGTACTGAAAAGTTTGGAAGGATTGAAACAGTATATCTTATTCTACATAGGTTTTAAATTACTAGAGACATGTAAATATCCCTTAGCTTAGCTATAATATATTATAAAATTTGGTAAGGTATATATTTTTATACTATGTTTAATTAAAATAACCAACAGTGGCATAATAAGATTGGTTAGACATAGTCTGTTCAACAATTGAAAAGAAAGTGATCACAAAAGTGTTTAGATAGAGGCATGAACACGAACTGCAGATGCAGTTATGCAAAGTAATTAATGTTCTTAAACATGTTCTGCTTCGTTGAAATATCTACAATCAATATACGATGATTAGTGCGACAGTTTCTTTTACCTTTAAGGACTGATATTTCAAATATGTGATGGGTTGTCAAAAAATATAGAATTAGGTTTCTATTCATATCTATGAAAGCATTTTTAGGAACTTTTTTATATCGCATTATTTATCTCTTCATAAATAATGTGATATAAACATGTCCTGTGATATAAATTAGTCCTTTTGCCTTTTTAACCAAGACTATAAAAATTATATCTCATGAAGATCAACCCCACAGAAAGCGATTGAAAGTGCACAACCAATCAGAGGATATCAAAGCCCTAATTCATAATCTACAAACACCAAGAGATTGGATAAAATGAAGTCTCATAATGAGCCGTGGATAGAAATATATTCTACAAACTCTGATTTCCAAGACGTTTTATGATCTGTCCATGAGCTCCAAAATAAGAAAAACAGCTGCAAGAAGATTTAATTTTGATTGATCTAACGATAGAAAGATCTATATGTTCATAAAGTTAAAAGTTTTGTTCACTTCCAACAAGCGTGAATTATAAAAGGATACTTTTTCTGCTTCAAATGATAATATTTTATTATCACAAAATAAAATACTGATTACAATTTCGAAAAAACGCTAAGAAATATAGATACCATATAATAAAACTTGACCACTTAGGAATAAAACATCGCTACACACTATATTTCAAAATTAATCAAGTCTTTTTAGAAGATCGGAAGACGTTGAATCGGACGTCAAAGTAGTCATCATATTTAACATATTCATTTTTGTTAAGGGAAAGAAGAAAAAATACTCTTCGCTTAAATATAGACAAAAAAACCTTGCATCATCTAACATCAGCAGACAATCTCATTTCCGACAACTCTATCATTCAGGCCGCGATATGCAAGTGGATTCAATCTTTGAGTCGCATCACAGATCAATGAACTAAGTTCAATAAAGTCCTCTAAACTCTCAAAAGGAACGTCCTGCATCGACTCGAACTTCCAATAACACTCCTTCTAAAGAATATGAGGGTTGTGCCCCTCCTGATCAGCCAGAAGAATTCATTGGGATGTTAAACGAAAAAGACGGTCCTGATCATCCCAATAACGTAGCAAATAGAGATAGGTCGCTCCTGGAAGAGATTTAGGACACCTTGGAACTCTCATTCGGGGGACAAACGTTGTCAGAGTCCCTTTGCAACGATACTGGTGTCCCTACTCTTTTAAGGAGTCTGGACGAGTCCCTCTCCAGAAAGTGCACGGTGAAGGAGGTTTTCACTAGTATTCATAAGGAAACATCAGCGCCAGGATCAGATGGGAAAGGATCTAAAGAATTTGGACATTAGCAAGTTAACCAAATAGTTCAACAAAATAATCCATGACCGATGGATTTCCAAAGACTAACTCACAAATAAAAATTACGCTGATTTCAAAAGTGCCGGAGCCTAAGACGACAGCATCTAATTATAACAAAAGGTTCCTGGTAATCGCACATATGTCTTCCAGCAATATGGGGAACATCCACATGCCTCCCAAGCCACAAGCCTTTTTGGGCAAAATATATGTGTCCTCCCCAGAGTCCAGATCTTAATCCTTCTGTATATGAGCGCGCGTAGATACCAAATCTTGCAAAATACACGGCAAATATATTTTTACCCTGAAACATTCTACTAATAAGGCCTGGGCCTCTATGCCTGCCGAGTACATCCCATGATGTCTTTGCCAGGTACAGATCCCTACTGGAGTGAGTTGGAAGGGGGATTAGTTCGATTCATTTGCCAATAGTTTTATAACATTCTGTATAAATCAATAAATATCTTATGTCTTAAATAAGTAATACCCTTTGTAATGATAACTTTCATGTTTACGAAAAGCTTTCATAAGTTACTCGTTGCACGAATGACGACCATCCATATACGACCTGATTATCAGGATGCTTATAAGGCGATCAATGGTACTTGATGAGAACCCTTGCGTCATGAATGGGATTCTTGATCACGCACGTACGCGCCAAAACCCTTTGACCGTGGCAATCATTGACTCTAAGAAAGCTTTTGATAACATTCGTCACATGACTGTCGCCCGGCACCATTGATTTAGTACGTGGGGGTTGTTTATTGTGCAGCCATGGTCAAGCTTCTTGAGAAGAAATCAGTCGGATTCATGAGTGGTATTTTACAAGAAGTAATTTGTTGTTGCAAATAATAATATTAATTGCCGAGTATGCAAAAATTAACATAATAACATCCTTTATTGTATAGTGAAATACAATACTGTTTTAAAAGGAGTTGATATAGAAATCTTACGGTTACAAAAAAGTTTTCCTCTACAATTTGGAATTAACATAAAGCATGTTGATATCAAAGTAAACTGAATCAAAGATATGTCTTATTTCCAAGAGAGCTGACTTTGCTTGTCAGTATTTTTAATGACGTCACAGCGACAAGGGGAAGAATACCATGTTGTAATGTTAGTCATCAATAACCTTTTGCAACAACATCACATCAATGTATTTCTTGTCCATTCCCTTAAAAAATATATATTAGGCCCCCACAATAAGTAATATAGGCCATGAAGCAGGAAAAAGCAAGAAACTTATGAGAGTGGAACGGAAGTTTGCAAGTCTGGCAAAAAATGATAATGGGTAATAATGTAGGAGAGTATATTGAAGCACTTTATTATTTATTGTCTGCACATAAAAAGAAAATCAAAAACAATATATATTTAGAAAAATCGGGTAACATTGGAGAGCGTAATGGGAGAAAAAATGTGGTCAATACAAGTGGTTGATCTACGTAATATATAGCTCCTCATAAATTTATCAACAACATATATATATATATATATATATATATATATATATATATATATATATATATATATTAGGCTGTTCTTATTTTTCAAATGTTTGAAATGTTAGCAACATTGTGGATTTTCTGTTTCTTGGTGATAAAAGAAGACGACATACAAAGTTTGAACAAAATCGGTCAACATTACGAGGTCGCGCAACGAGGTCAAAGTTTTAAAAATTTAGTAAAAATATAGTTTTCCGCAAATTTCTTCAAAATGGTGGACGTTACAGACTTCAATAATAATTATTAATTTAAAGGAAATCTAATTTACTACCAGACGTATGTTTGATGTTTTTTAATAAAACAAAGTTTTCAGTAAAAACAAAGAAAAAAATGGAGTGTGTATTGTTAGCATATTTCATAGCTTTTTTGTATCAATTAACTTCACTCGCCTGTAGAAGATGACTTGTTCGCTTCAGAGTAAAATAGTACTTTTAAGTTTAGTAAACCTTTAGATGATAAATCCAAAAATGACCTTGGTTGCATTCTATCAATTCAGAATTCAGTACAATCTGAGTTTACATCATATGATTCAGAGCCTGTATTGACCTATAAGAAATCGATTATGAAAAAAAAATAATGTGTTTCTTAGATTTGCGTCAAGGTATCCTCTCAAAATTTTACTTTGTCTCTGACGCATTTATAATCCATTATATGCGTCATTTTGTACGCGAGATATGTTTTTTTAATGTACATATAACTCTCTACTTATTAAATTGACATGATTTAGTATACCAAAATATTAAAGCTGGTTACCAAGCTTTCATTTGATATGTTTGGTGTTCTAAAAATCGCTATACTTTAAGAGATATAAGCAATACATCTTTGCACGTACTCTCCCCAAAAAATTGATCTTTTGATATGAGAATATACAATTACCACTTGGTAACTGCTGTTAGTGTTAGCTGGATAGAAAGATAAAGAAAAAAAGAAGGGAGAGAGTATTTTGCCTCACTTCTCTCCCTTCTTTTTTTCTTTCTCTTTCTATCCAGGTAACACTAACAGCAGTTACCAAGTGGTAATTGTATATTCTCATATCAAAGGATCAATTTTTTTGGGAGAGTAAGTGCAAAAATGTATTTGCTTATTTCTCTTAAAGTATATATATATATATATCACTCCTTATTTAAGCTCCTCATAAGTTTATCAACAAACATATACATATATATATTCTGGACTTCAAAAATTCCAAGAAAACAGCCCCAAAATTTTTTTAACTACCATGTATATTAATATCATATAAAACTTTTTAACCTTATTATTTTCTTGATATTTTTTATTATATAATAAATGAAATAAATAACACAATAATACTAAACTTTTAATTGCAATCAAAATATTTTATAATTGATTTAATTACATTTTGAATTTACATTAATAAAATGTTTTCTAAACTGCATTTAAAGTTGTATTTGTGATTCCTTTATTCGCAACACTAGTTGAGGGTTTTATTTTTAAACTATGCTGTTTGACTACATATATATTTGATATGTAATAACTCTAAACGAATAAAGAACTAGAAAAAAGGTTCAAAATATTTAAGAACATTGTATATGATATTTAAACTTAGTAATTACACGCACTTGCACAAATCAGATTGTTTTAAACTATTATTATATATTATACAAGCACCATGTTATCAAACTTTTTCTATGGCAATGTAAAATATATTTTAATGGATATGGTTTTGTCACATAAAAAACTATTTAAGGCAGATTGAATTGGATTTAGAAAAAAACTTGAGTATATGGCGAGTTGTATGATTTTATGATCTCCGAATATTATACAGGGGTGTGCAGGCGAATCTAGACTAACTTTGAGTACTTGTATCTCAGAAACCAGTTAGGGTAGAAGCTTAAAAATGTATGAACTGGTTAGTATATCCTATGAGCTTTGTTTAATAACAAAAAGATTGAAAATGTCCTCGGAACTTGAGCGCAGGACGGCCATTATTGTGGCGCTCCGTTGCGGCCGTGCGCCCAAGGAGATCATCGACTTCTTCAAATTCCCCAAAGCTACTGTTTACAGCATTGCCAAGTCCTTCAAGGAGTCGGAGGACATCGAGGAAGGATTCCTAACACCGGAAAGAAAGACTCCAGACCGATCCCAAGTCAGGAAGAGGAGCGCCGACTTCATTGATCGCCTCCAGACGATGATCAATGACGATCCAAGTGTTCCCATGTCGACACTGGCTGAAAGGCTAAATGTGCACAGGACCACTGTTCTCCATGCCATTCATGAGGACCTGAGGTGCAACAGCTACGTCCTGAGAGTCCGTCAGATGCTTTCTGATGCCATGAAGAAGAAGAGGTTGGAGAGATGTGAGTTGTTGATCACGTCATTGAAACACCGAGCTGCCGGACGAATCAGGTTCTTCTCGGACGAGAAAATCTTCTGTGTTGATGCGAAAATCAACCGTCAGAATGACAGATGGATTGCCAGTGACCCAGATGAGGTCCCTATCATTGGAAGAACCAAGTTCCCGGCCGGAGTTCATGTCTTGGAGGTCATGTCCAGCGAGGGAGACATCATGCCTCCTCACTTCTTTGCCAAGGGCCAAAATGTCAACAAGGAGGTCTACCTGGACGTCATGCAGACTGTGGTGAAGCCCTGGATGACCCAGATTGCTGCTGGTAGACCTTATCTCTACCAGCAAGATGGAGCTCCCGCCCACACGTCCAATTTGGTGCAAAACTGGTGCTTAGAGAATCTCGACATGTTCTGGTCAAAGGAGTTCTGGCCCCCCAGCAGCCCTGACCTCAACCCCTGCGACTACTACTTGTGGGGCGTCCTTGAGAGGGACACTAACAAGCGTGCTCACAACACTGTGGACTCCTTGAAAGCTGCCATCATCCAGGCAGTGGCCAACTTGTCCAGGGAACAGGTGGCTCATGCCGTTGGGAGGTTCAGGCACCGTGTGGAGGCTGTTATTGTGAAAGGAGGAAGTTGGATTGAATGAACATTAAGAGAAAAGTCATTTAAATTTGTGTGATATGAAAAAGTCAATTAAAAGGTCTTGTTCTTGGATATGAGTATCTTGTTTCCGTGCTAAAAAAAAGTCTAGATTCGCCTGCACACCCCTGTATATGTATTGTTTTATTAACACCTACCCCTGATTTGTTTCCCTGCTAGATTCCGGCTTTCGTTAGCAAATAATATAACTTTGATGCGTCAAAAGTAATTCCTTGGATAAAAAAATGGTTGTAGAGGAACATATGAGGAACATCCACACCCTCCCAAGCCACAGATCTTATCCTTGGTTTTTTGGGTAAATATATGTGGCCTCCCCAGAGCCCAGATCTTAATCCTTCTGTATATGAGCGCGCGTAGATACCAAAGCCTGCAAAATACACAGCGAAATACCTCAATCCTGAACATCCGCAATATGGCCTTGGCGAGTTGAAGCGTTGGAAGGGGGATAGTTCGATTAAAATAGGTTTTTTTCAGAGACTTTATTGATATAGAGATATTATATATAAAAATGAACATTTAGTTTAAAATTAAATCTCTAATCTAAAATCTAGCAGCATTATATACCAAAATTTATTATTAAAAAACATTAACGAAACAATATTGTAATAAAAAATACAGATATAATAAATAATGTAGCAGACAATAAATAAAATACTAAAGATTGAATATAATATTTTGTTTGTCTTTTAGCAAATTTCATGTACTGCCTCATAATCTGTTGCAGAAATTGGAGATGTCCAGCGGAGCAAGACGGATAAAATTTTATCAGATCTCCCACATATTTCCACGGAATGGTATTGATTGTAGGGATCTTCACTGTAAAGGCCAGGTATCGCCTGCCGTCGAAATCATGATGGCCCGAATGTCTTCAATAACACTTACTCTATTATGAGTTAGTTTCTCCGCCAAATAGCTGGGAATACTCGCTAAATTAATCTATTAGCTCGTGTTTTCGCTAGAGCCTTATGTTATTCAAACTTAGTCCGAAAAGAATTATGGCGTGACAATTCTTTTTTCCACTCCTTTAACGTTGACCCTGACAAATTCCCTTATGAAGATGAGTGCAAGACATTGGCAAACACATGGACCACTGAATTAAATATTTGTCCACAGTCTTTACATGGCCTATTAAAAAAGACATTTAGTAGAAATTTGGAGCTGGAGGTAAATATTTTTTCATCAAGTTTTTTGCGATAGAACTCATATTCATTTCTTCCACGACGGTTGGAGACCTAGCTCTATTATATGTATTTCGCACAATTTCTCGGCTTCCTCTTTTGTATTTTGTGAAAAAGACATCCTTAAGTGCCAAGGGATCGTGAAAATGATTCCCTGTTGCTTTATTTAATGTAAAGAAAATAATTCCACACTTAAACAGAAGCTCCCTGTCTAAATCGTGAATAGACAAAATTCCTCTGACAAAGCCTTCCATTCTATTTCTAAGTTTTCAATAGTTTTATAACATTCTGTTTAAATCAATAAATTTCTTATGACTTAAATAGGTAATAACCTTTTGTTGGACCCTGATCAATATTTCTCTAAAGCGTCCTCAATTTTAATCAACACCCTGTAAGGAAAGTCCATGGAAATGTTATAGTCTATCAGTTTAGTATATTGACCTTCGATAGAGGACAAACAAGCATACAGACATTTTATACATTAGATTTTTGTAACGAAGGACACAAAATTATTATGATACGATAATTATTCGTATTCTATAAGGTGCAAACATAAAAAATATTTTTTTTGTTTAAATGTTATTATAATTATGTCTCGTAACTTGTCAACAAATGTGTCTATATATTGTGAAACTTTTCAACGCTTTGATATGTTTTTATTGTAGCTATCTTTTGGTAGGTAGTAATTATAAACTTTAATGTTTATTTATGTATTATTTTTATACACAATTCTACAGCCCTTCTTACTCTTCTATCTCCTGGTTACAATTGAAATAAGACCTTTTAAAAAACATAACCCTTATAAAAAGACTATAATTTAAATTAATTAAATGTTCCAAATACATGTATTTTGAGACTATTGACAAAAAATAAAGCATTGAAAAGATAACAATCAATTCAACATTAGATTTGGCGTTAAAAGCTTCAAATATATTTTTATGCATTAAATACTTAATTTACATTTCCTTCTATTTGAGGGAATAGTTTTCATAAAATTAATTGACCAACAAGATAGTAGGTAATTTCTAATGTTTTCAGAGAGTTATTTTTAAAATGATTCAGTGTCTTCAATATCAATCTGTTAAAACTTTAAAGTAATTGTGGGATGCAAGCCAGGGACGCAAGTAAAGTAGTTCATTGCATGTAGATTCAAATGCTTATTTTTGGCAGTTTCCTCAATTTGAAGATTTCCATTACATTTATATGACTAATTTTATGACTCCAATCAACTGATCCATTTGTACATATATATGTGGATGCATCGGACTATAAAAAGTAAACAACAACAGTAAGACATAAATTGTTTATTGCTTTTTTAATGGCTTAACTCCGAGGGAGACTTTATTGGTGCCCTCACAAATACATTGATACAAGAAACAGGAAATATATGTCTACATATTGGCCCATATATCTTTCTTAAATAATAGTTTCTAGAAGGACATTCTTTAAGAAATTGATATATAAAATATATGAGTTGGCCCGATAGTTTTATATTTGTACACATCCAAAGCTGAGATATACCTTTGGTGTCTAGCACTGAAAAGATCTTAAAGGTGTTTAGCTCAAGGTTGGCTTTGCAATGAGTTAGAATTGTGGCATTATAAATACTTTTAATGAGTAAAAAAGGCAAACAAACTATAATTGTATTGTTATAATGTGAACAATTTGATTCCTAATTAACGGGAAAAAAATATCATTACTTTGGTTTTTTATTCATCATAAAATTAGCTGTATCAATTTAAGAAGATGCATACGTAACTAATAATGATAATAAATTCATGCTAAATTGATGCTACATCAAACGTTAGTTTAAAAAATCCAAGGGAATTTCATTGATGAACTCTGATTTAGACCATCAAGCTTTTTTCTAGTTATATCTTTTGTAGGATATTGTAATAGAGAAAAA
>CP045901.1:13064104-13096733 GCA_013387185.1 Caligus rogercresseyi
TTTATGTTCTTTGTGATGGGTAAATAGTGTTTTTTTAATTAAAAAATATTTTGAAACAAAAAGAAGTTGCTTATTTTTAAGTTTATGTAGAAGTGGGTCATAATTTTAGTAGTTTGCTACTACTGACTGGAGTCGGATCCAGTGCTTCGCTTCGAAAACCACTCTACATTTTCTTGGTTTAAACACATAGGCGTACAAATTTACTCCTCATTCCAATATAATTTCAAGATTCAAGTTCAAACTATTTCCCACTAGTCTTTTTGAAAGGATCCTAGCATGGAAATCGTTCCATCACCTCTGAAAAAAGTGGATTGTGTTAATAACAATGTAGTATTATTAATTGATATTAGAGTTAATATGATTCATAATCGAGGTGTGTCACAAAAAAATATTTAAAGGCATTAATAAATGAGATAAATGGAGATAAATTCCTAAATATATCTGACAAAAGGCACCACCTATGAAATGTTTCCCTGACGCAGTTATTTTCATGAATTTCTATTCAACAATTTTGAAGATGATTTTGTTTACTGCCATAACGTCGTGGTTTTTTTTGCTATGTATATACTAGGGGTGCAAAAAGTTAATCGATAATATCGACAAGATTTATGTTCGTTGGTTGCAATTAATCGAAGGTCACTTAGTATCTATGTTAATAAATCTATTTCATATTTTACTGGTTTATAAAGCTGTTTCTCTATTCTCATCTTCGTATCAATTCTTTCCGGGAAATAATTTTTGAAATAAACCAAGAAACGTTCTAGAAGAGGTAGAGTTGGGAATCATTTTCAAATTAATGGTGATAATAAGCTCAGTGCACAATATGTATAAAAAAAACAACTATCAAGTCTGATAACTCCACATCTGCCATTGGCTGTCACCCTCAATTCATAGAGCGAATATTACAGAGAGAACTGAAAAGATTTGTCACCCATGTTGCTTATGTATTTTGAGAAGGAGACGTGTGTCAACAGACTCTCCACCTTTCTTTATATAAGTAAGATTTTTGATCGTGTGTGAGTGTCCTTTTATTTGTGAAGTTCTACATTTGTTCACCTTTGTTAAAAAGGTAAATCTAAGTGCTACACGCTCCCAATATAGAACATTTCCACACTATCATCACAGTCATAAGGTGAAGAAGTGATCCTTGTCTATTTAAAAAAAATATGAATAGACACGAGAAGTTCCTGGTAAACCACCGGATCAAGTACTTCCAACGTACTCAGGGCGAAGGAAGACAAGAATGGAGGAGAAGTAAACTCGCAGGTCCGTGTTTACAATAAGAGAATGCCGGTTTCTCCTGTGAGTGATGAAGTAAGGGAAAGAAGACGGGCGGGCGCTCCAATGAACCATCTGAACTTCCCAACCCGCGATGGACCCGTAACGGGGATGAGAAGAATAACAAGAACAAGAGATGCGCATGCGCGCAGAGGAGATAACAAAAAACAGCCTAATCGGGAACGGAGAGGTAGCCAAGGCATAGAAGACTCTAACATGGAAGGGGAGGATTTCTTTTTCTTTCGCTTGCAAGTAAAGTTACCCCTTCCCTCGAAACAGACAATACAAACTATTATATTACTTTTGAGAAGGGGTAACTTTACTCGCACAACAAGCCTCCCCTTCCATTTAAGTCTATCTTATGGCCAAGGTCAAGGAACTAGAGCTACCTGGAAATGATGTCGCGCCCTCCCAAAAAGCGTAGTTTGGCCCAGAAAAACCTCAGTTTATTATTAGCACGTGGTGGTGTGGTTTATGAGAGAAACGTGTTATCAATAAGTTTGACTATGGTTTATAAGTGCTGTGCCCCTGGCTGCAATCAAGGCTACAAAAATTGTCCAAAGAATCCTGAAGTTAGTTTCCATCAATTTCCTCTGAAAGATCCGAACATCTTAACTAAATGGCTAAAAGCCATTCCAAGGGATACTCATAATTAGACACCATCAAATCATTCAAAACTTTGTAGTCTTCATTTCCGATCTTCTGATTTCATTACAACGTCTGTAGATGAAATAATGTGAAACACTCAATATAGGTAATTATATATCTTAATGAGGTAGTTTACATCATTAATGTAATGTAATATAAAAAATTATAAATGTTCTTTATGCTATAATATATTGTATACATATAATTTATATATATATATATTATTTTTCAGACGATTAAAAATTGATGCCGTTCCCACCAAGTGGCCAAATTTGCCGAGCTATCTCTCTTCAACTCCCTCTGTTCGATGCACAAAATATGCAACAAGTGCTCAAAGACTCCATTTGGACAATGAGCGTCAAAAAGATTTGGAGGATTCCTTGTTTCATGACGAGAAAGTAGAGTCTGCACTCGAGCTCTTCAATAAACTTCAGAATGAATGCTTGCCCTCGGGATTTTCTCTCCTCCAAACTCCAAGAGTATCTCTTATCAAAGTTCTGCCGGGTAAGCGAGGATTGCATATTGCTGCAAGCGTCGAAGTTGACTCTGATCTCTCATTCAAAATGTATTGTAATAATGTTCAAGTTAAAAACAGTTTGGTGTCCTTTTGTGTTAACTCTGATCGTAAAATTAATTCCGTCTCTGAAATGATAAATATTGCTGCTTTTCTTGGTTCAAGAGATCAACCATCCGAAAAGGAAAATTTCAATAGTATCCATGAGCAACTACTCGAGTTTTTCAACACAACTGAGTTAGATGATGTCACGTATTCAAAGTTGTCGTTCATAATTGAACAAATATCCCTTCTTTTAAGAAACCAAGTAACAGGAAGTATTCGCCAGGGCTTCTTTCAGTTGCTCTATTATGGCAAAACGTTAGCCATAGTCTTTATGAGCAAATTCAAAGTTCTCACGCTCTTACACTTCCGTCACCCAGATACCTTAAAACATTATCTAGTTCTGTGACAGTTGACATGGGATTACCTCTCTACACAATTAATTATTTGAAAGCAAGGATGAAAAGTTTGAGCCACAGAGAAAAATATGTAACATTAATTATCGATGAGATATACTCAGCTCAAAGAGTAGAGTTTGTTGGGGGCAAATTTTTTGGATATGAGGACAATCAGGCCACGAAAACCATTCTAACTTTTATGATCAAATCTATTGCTGGTAAATACATGGATGTAATTGCTCTCGTTCCTGTTACAAAGTTAAATGCGGAGCTACTATTCAACAAATATAAACCCTTAATGAAAATTTTATGGGATATTGGTTTTAATGTTGTTGCACTTTCCGTCGACAATCACTCGGCTAATAGGAAGTTTTATACTCAATATCTTTGCCACAACAAGCTACAAACATCAATTGTCCATCCATTCGATGCTTCAAAACGAATTTACCTTCTCATTGATGCCGTTCATAATTTAAAAAATATTTACAATTGCTTCCATAAAAAAGATTATTTTATTTGTCCTAATATAAACCTTCCAGGAATGCCATTGTTGCGGCCTAATTTTGGTCATTTACGAGAAATATATTTTAAAGAATCACAATTCAATGTCAAACTTGCACATAAACTTTCCCTTAAAGCGCTAAGCCCAAAGTCCATTGAAAAAACAAATGTTAATTTGGCAGATTCTATTTTTCACGAATCAACCATTGCTGCACTTAAATTTTACTCCGACTCTAAACCAGAGTTCATGGATACGGCGGAGTTTATAAGATGCCACTGGAATGTTCTTAATGTAAAAACGCCAAATACTGGGCTTAGGAAAAAAGATGTATTGAGAGACCCCATTTCAAAGACGAATAAAGTAGCCATAGGATTCCTTCGAGAGTTTAATATATTTCTAGAACAGTGGGAACAAAATGGATCTAGGGGCCTAACGGAAGAAACTTTTTTAGCTACGAAACAAACTTCTTCAGCAATGGCAGATTTAGTAGAATACCTTCTTGAAACTGGTGATTTTGAATATATTTTAACTGCAATGTTTCAATCAGATCCATTGGAAAGGAGGTTTGGTTGGTATAGGCAATTAAGTGGGGGAAATTATTTTGTAAGTGTTCGTCAAATTCTGGAAGCAGAAAAAAAATTAGAATTTTATGTCTCACAAAAAATTATAATATAGATTTTACTCGAATCAAGGAACTTCTGGGTGAGGAAGATATATCTGCTTCTGAAGTCATAATTACCGATTGGCAGCCTCGTGAGTTAGAAAGTTTGACATGTGAGGGACAAAGCAATGCCTTATTCTATGTTGCTGGGTATATAGGTTTTCACTTTAAAAAAAGGTTCAATGTTCGTTTTGTAAAATGTGTCTTGTTCTGAAGACTCACCACCCAAAACAGAAATACGTTATGTGGCTGACTCGGATGATGAGAAGGTAGAACTTGCAAAGTTCATAGAAATTATAAGTAGGGGTGGTTTATCGACACCTTCGGACATTCTTTTTCTAACTTGCATTTATGGCTACTCTTTGTTCGATTTTATAATGAATCAAGAAGCAGAAAAAGTCCAGTTAATGACTGCTTTAAACCCAAGAGCTGCTTTCGTTACAACTTTTTGTGAAAAAATGTCAGAGAGCACAGAACTAGTTGTTAAAGCTATTGTTAACACAAAATGCGAAAATGGTCACAATTGGGCTTGTGTATTCAGTCGAATTGCACAATGCCTTTTTAATATATTGAGTAAAAATCTTATAAGTAAATTAAATGATAATATTAGAACTGACAATATGAAGAGATTATCACAAAAGGACTCTAAAACTGTTAAAAAAATTAAAAACTTAAATCATTGTCAATGTAGCATGTGAAATATTTGTGAACTATAAGTTTTGAATTATTTGATGGTGTCTGATTTTATGTATTACTGATTATGTATGTATGTGTTACTATAGTGAAATATACAAATTTTTGGTGTTCGCATTCGTTATTTCTTTTATTTTGTGTACTAACAAAATATAAAAAGGAAAAAAGGGAACATATTTTCTAAAATAAGGAAGAGTGTATAGGCCAACTTCTGTGGGCGTGTTTTTTCCGCTTCATTTCCAGGTAGCTCTAGTATTCCTTGCCAAGGTAATAGAATACCGGTATGTTAAATTTATAATTTTCCTTGAATAACTTTTATAAATCCCCGCGTGCTCTCAGCGTCATTGGTCCGACTTCATCTGCCGTGCTAGCTGGGATATTTTATAATTTTCTTACAATTAACTATTGAGATGATTTACAAACAAAATCACTAATATTTTTAATAAGGACTATTTCATTGTCACTTATTTAATTAAGAGAATGAGATTTTTTTTCCTTTAAGAATTATCGCTTATAATAAGATTAATATAACAAGGTAAGTAAAAAGAAAGGAATAAATGTACAAACTCTCCAGTGATGTATATGTAAATAAGAAGGTAAGTAATGTAAGAAGCGAAGCTACATCATTGGATTTTTGCTTAATAACCTTCTTTCTTTACTTCGTAAGTCGTGGAATGTATGATAAAGAAAAATATTTTAAATATAATAGGACATCTTCTTTTTTTGAACAAAAAAATTAACTCTCACGGAAACTTTAGAAATATAGTTGTATAATATGATTAAATTATTTTTTATTGGACAGCCATTTTTTATCCTCACATAATTAGTTGGACAGAGTATTCAATATTACTGTTGAACTTTATAAACAAGTTTAATAAAAAATGAGTAAAGTATGATTATAAGAAATATGATGAATTGTTATTTTTATTAATTTTTGGAAAATAATTTATTCTACTTGCTAAACATAAAAAAATTACGAAAAAAATAATAAGATCCATAAAGAGGAGCTCCTATAGCACGATGAAAGCTCCGGAACGCTCAACACGTGATCAACTACAGGTCCTCCTCACGCTCATGAAGTGCTCCGACGTTACTTTTTTTTCATCATCGACGAGCAGGTCCCCTGCACCGCCCACCAAGCCGACGTGGTCTACAGCAGTAGTTTCGACGCCTCGCCATGCAAATCTCAACGTTCATCATAGTAATATTCATTCTTTTAAAAATGTCATTAAGTGTGCCTATCCCTCCTATGCCTCCGCAAATGTGGAAATGAAAAAACATAAATAAAGCTTGCCTTTTGGCCAAAAAATAATAATAACTAGAGGACTCAGAGAGTGCAAACCTCCGTTGATCCCCACCAAATGAATCACTTGGTCCTTTTGTCATTTGCCAATCAATTGGCAGAGTAGGATAACTTGAAATATTTATTAGTATTTAGCTAATTTTGCATCTTAAAGAAGCTCTCAGAGATGCCAAAAATTTAATCACTTGTTCCTTTTGGAATTTTCAACAACTCCACAAAGTTTCATCCGAATCCGTTCCGCACTTTTTGAGTTATCCTGGTGACAAACAAACCAACCAACCAACAAACCAACGCCAGTGAAAACAATACCTCCTTCGGCGGAGGTAATAAGAAGATCCATAAATATATGTACAGAATATACCTATCTACATAACATATTTACTAGTGTTGAGACACGGTCTCAGACCGATTTTGATTTCGGTCCGGTCTGAAGTAATATTTTCTAGACCGATACAGACCGAAATTTCTGTCTAGACCGTCGGTCTCAGACCGTAGACCGATATTATAAGCATTTACAATAGCAATATTATCTGACGACGTTTTGTTGATTTTCATTAGTACACGTTCCGTTTATTATTTTCAAATCAATGAACATGTGTGAATAAATTTAACATATTTATGTCTTCGAAATAAAAGAAACAGTACTAATTAGTAAATACTACTTAAATATGTTTTCCAAAGAAGAAGTATAGTAGCATTGTGATTATAAACCTATAAAACAACAAACCAGCTAAACGCACGTTCAATGAACGGAACGCTGAACAGAACGCAACTTTTTTTTGAACACTGAACGTGAACGGGAATTTTTTTTTGTGTTCAGCGTTCAATTTTTCCAAACATTCTTGGACTTTTTTTGGAGATTCTTTTCTAAGAAAAACCCATAATTCTTTTCTATAAAAACCGTTTTTTTATTTTGGATATTCTTTTCTAAAAAGAAAATGTCATCACTTTTTTTCGGAAATTCTTTTGTAAAAAAACGTCATCACTTTTTTCGGAAATTCTTTTGTAAAAAAAACCGTCATCACTTTTTCTGGAAATTCTTTCAAAAAAAAAAAAAAAACATCGTCACTTTTCCTCGAGATTATTTTCTAAAAAAACGTCGTCACTTATTTTAATATTTGAACGCTAACGGAACGCTGAACGCAAAAACATTGAACGGAACGCTATTTTTTTTTAACGCTGAACGCAAAAAAAGCTGAACCCTCACAAGCCTGATTTTCTATAACTTTGTTAATCTTACCAAAGGAAGAAAAACTTATTTTGTTGCAGGACAATAACCTCCGAATAAGAAACCAAATTCCTCCGAATATAAATATCTATGGAACCAAATGGCCGACATATTATTTCCGTTTAGCGGTTCTCTTGATTACATGTGAATATATAATTATATTATTTTTTTACACATACATTTACAATAATAAGTGGAACTTATAATTATGAAAACACAACAAAACTCATTTAGACCGAAATATAAAATTGGACCGATACAGACCGATATATATCGGTCCAAATGTTAGACCGGTCAATAGACCGATTTAGACCGATCTTAATTTGTATTTTTTTACTTTAGACCGGTCTAGTACATTCGGACCGAAACTCAACACTAATATTTACTTTATTTGGCACATGTTATACAATAAGAGAAGGTTTGTGGAGCATGCACTTTGCAAGTATGTTTTTTTACTTATACAAAAATATATTTGTTTTGAAGTGCTTCTTTGAAGGACAAAACTGGCTTCTTTTTCTTCTTACATTCGAAGAGATCGTTGCAGGCTCAGTATAAGCCCTTGGATTGACTTCAAAATGGCTGCAGAGGCTGCTGTGCAAAGGAGGCGATCCCTTCTCTCGATCTCTGGAGAAACAATCATCGCTTTTCTTACTTGCTCTAATAACAACATTTTTTTTTATCGGAAGGCATTCCTATATTTCATATAGGAAATATGAAATATACAGTAATAGACATAGAGAAAATCATAAGCATATCAAGCAAAAGCATAAAAATTTTAATTGATTTAAATAGTTAAAAATTAGAGAAGTGAGAAAATGGTCAAAAATTAATTTAATAACAGCTGTAAATATCGTGTTGTAATATTTAAAATAGAGTTCGGGATATCTTTCCTTCGCTTTTCTGCTATATATGCAATACTGTAGTTTTGTAATAACTGCATGCTGCAGCATTTTATTTTTCGACGTGAGAGTAAAAAAGTCCTCTCTCTCTAGCGAAGCTCCAAAATTCCTTTCAAGGTCTAATTTAAGCATGGAGTAGATGGGACGCAGCTCCTTACATTCGTATACGAGATGAGTAGTTGTCTCCATTTCTACTTTGCAGAACCAACACATTTTGTCTTTGCTTAGAAATGAGGACACCTCCAGAGTCCCGGTGACGAGACGATATATGAACCACTTGTCTTGAGGGGTGATGAGGTGATTTTGATAACTTTTTACTGCTTGTTTCTCTAATGTCTTCAAGTTTCTTCTTTTTAAAACAGCCTTTATTAGAGTAAGTGATGAGGTGTTCCACATGTTTCTTAATTCACGGAGTTTAATTAAAGACAGGTTTTCTCTGAAAGAGCGCGATGAATTAAAGTTAAAATGGTAGTTGCACTTTTCCTTCTGTGTTGCAGTAATTTTCTTATATGCCATCGATGCGAGTAGATTGTTGCGGAGTTTTAGAAGGTCAATAATATAAAAACAAGAGTTTATCCGTTGTAGCGAAGGATGGAACCCAATGGATGATCCCTTAAGAGGTGTAAAATTTCCAAATCCCATCTCGATCATATAAAAAGTATTTGAAACGTTTTTCATTAAAAGATCCCAGAACTTCAACTTAGATAGTTTGGCTACGGTGCATCGCACCCCATAGTTCGAGTATTGTGCACTAAAACATTCCTCAGAAACTGTTGAATTCCAGTTGTCTGCTCTTTTAAAACATTTTAGAACCCACTCAGCTAAAAGGGATTTCCAGTAACTTTTAAAACACAGGGCACCTAGACCTCCAAGGTTTTTGGGAGTAGTGACTCTTGATTGATACGTTCTTTTTGGATTTAAGGTCCAAGAAATTCATCAAAACGTCATTCAATGATGCTGCTATTTTGTCATCGAATTCACATATTCTTAAAAGGTGAGTCACTTTTGGTATCACATGTGAGTTCCACAGCTGAATTCTTTCCCACCTGTGTAAACCAAGCCTCTTGATATGACAAATACATTTCTATATTCGAATTATTATTTCTTTCTTGTTTAAATCTATTGCACCTTCTCCAATTGTGACTCCGAGGATTTGATATTATTTTTTATGTTAAAATCTTTAAATTACTTTATGTAACTATTGGTTGATAAGAGTTCCGATTTATTTACATTGACTTTTAGCCCAGAGATGCCCTCGAACCATTCCATAATTTTTCCGAATTCAAGTTGTGATGCAATCGTGAGAACTCGTCCTCCGACAATAACGGCAGAGGTGTCGTCGGCATAAGCATATAGAGATTGACCCTTGTTCTTCTTAATAGCTTATTCTCACTTGCCGCACGAAATAATGGATCAGTGGAAATGATGAAAAGAATAGATGCTACCGGGTCACCTTGCTTGCAACCCCGCTCAACATTAAAAAGTTAGCTCTAAGAGCAATGATGGAACCTTTTTGCAAAGTTAACTCTTTTCGTGTCGGAAATGCTTCTGCTTCGGACAAACTTTTCCTTAAAAAATTTACCATTTTCAATGATCCAAAATACCAGCATTGGAATACCAAAGGATCAGATTTAGTGATCAATGTAACTGGTAATCCCAAAAATGTGCCCTCCCTTATTCCACTCGGAGATGAAATCGAATCCTTAGAGTTCATCGGCCAGACGAGGCAATGTGGAAACTGTTTCATGTTTGGCCACTATAGATCTGCTTGTGTTGAAAGAACCAAACCGATTAGTTTTTATAAAGCTTGGATGGTCGCCAGATTGAAGCAATTGGAGGGTAAAGACCAGCAATTTTTCACAAAATTTTGTAACACTCAAGGAGAAACAAGTTCTGAAGAACCTTCGAGTGAGACCAGAGTTCAGAATATTACGGAGGAAATCCCGGTAGCGCAAATTAGTAAGGATATTGGTGTAGTTCGAGAGACTGACACTGTGATTCCTCCCAGCACGGACCTTACAAACAATCGTGACCAGCAATCCTCAAATGAAAAATCCATAGAACAACATAAGACTTCCAAAAATCCTCAAAGACCACCGCTTCCTGAAAGAATTGCCTCCTTTGAACGCACTAGATCTAATTCTATATCCAAAAGGAGTAGGAAAGAATCCCATTGTTCCCTAGATCGTGGTAGTGCGGCAACAACTCGCTCCAAAAAAACCAAAAATAATGTTGAACCATTCAGCGCAACAGAAAATATTTAACTTTTTTCCACCAGTATCTAGTAGCGATGCTTCAATTAATGTGGGGCTCTCAAAAATAATTTCACTTAACATTAGGGGTGGCAAAGATAGGCGGGCTAGACATGCTATCATGAAGCACTTACTGTCTCTAAAACCTGACATTTTATGCCTGCAGGACATAAAAACAGAGGTATCTTCGTCATGCTCTTCGAATTGCAGTTTTTGTGTTCCCCCACAATTTCACCATTTTTACTCAGGCTCGGGCAGAAGAGGAGTAATGACTTTCCTTACAAAACGTCTTTATAAGCCTGTTTTTGTAAAAGAATTTACTCGAGATGGAGAGTGGCATAAGATTACTTTGAATACTTCGGGATGTACTCTCACACTCATCAATGCTTATGGGCCGAACTCCAAATCATCTACTTTTTTTCAGTCGATCCTTGATATACAAAAGGGTCAAAATATTCCACTTCTCATTATTGGCGACTTAAATGTAGATATAAATAAAGTCCCGAATAAATACCCAAATTATGCCATCTTGAAAGAGGTCATTCACTCACTGGGATTAGTAGACGCTACTTACATTTTCAGTGGGGAAGACGCTACTTCATGGAGCTCGGGCAAAAAATCTTCTAGAATTGACCTAGCGTTGATTTCCCAAGTTCTAGTTAAGAATATTAGAAATGCATATTATAGACCAGACCCGTCGTCGGACCATAAAATAATTGATATTTCTCTAAAGTACATTCCTCCTAAACAAAAGTTTAAAATTCCAAAATGGCTTCTCCACGAAAAAAGTTTTGAAGTATATTTAAAGAGTAAGTTAAATAAATGCATTTCCGGTATCAATAAAAAAATGCTTATTCTCTACTTGTACAAACTACCTCTAATTGTGTTAAAAAATATACAGCCACACGAAAAAAAAGAGCTGTAAAGTTTCAAGGAGACTTAGAAAATATTTTAGACAATTCTTCTATTTTTATCCGTAATTATACTGCAGATCTCATTAACTCGTATAGGATTGTTGATATCGCCGAAAATGAATTTAAACGAAGGATTTGCTTTGAGTCCAGTAATGTTCATAGATCAAAACTTTTATTTAAAAAACCTAACGACTCTGCTAAAGTCATTAAAAAAATAGTGTCTGACGGTAAAGTTATTTCTAAGTCCTCAGAGATCCTGCAGTATTTTCACAAACGTTTTGATGAAATTTTAGGCGGAGTAAGATTAAACTTCCCGAAGAAAAAGAAAGCTGGAACTACGGAGGTTTTTACAATTGAAAACATTGTACATTATATCAAAAAACATTTTAAAGATAACAAAGCATCTGGTCCAGATGGTATTTGTGGGCATATTTTTACTATTGCACCTGAAGAGACAGCCCACTATCTTTTAACAATTGGAAAAGGCATGGAAAAGTCTGGCAAGATGCCAAAATCTCTTTCAAAAGGAAGAATTGCTCTTATTCCTAAGAAGGGCGACGGCACTGATTTTAACCACTGGAGACCTATTACGATTTTAAACGACGCATATAGAATTTTAGCCGGGGTTTTAGCAAAACAAATCGAACCTATCTTAAATGCAAAACTAAATTTTGAACAAAAAGGTTTCCTAAAACAAAGGAAAATAACAGATATATCCAGGAATATAGCTATTTCCATAGAATCTTTAAAAAGCTCTGGTAAATTTGGTGCGCTGGTTGCGATAGACTTTAAAAAAGCTTTTGACTCAGTGAAGCACTGTCATATTTTAAAATCCATTAGCAAGCTTCTCCCGAAATGCTACTTTAATCCTATAAGATCGTTATTAATGAATGGCTCCTCCATTATTTCTTTGGATGGTGAAGACAGTCCCCCAATTTTACTGAAAAAAAGTTGTAGGCAAGGATGTCCTTTAGCTCCTCTTCTTTTTATATCCGCCATTGATACACTTACAAAGTCCTTACTGCGAAAATATCGAGGCTTCGGAATATCTTTTAATGGAGAAAAGCATCTCTTAGATTTATATGCAGACGATGTTTCATTGATGATTGAGGCCAACTCTGAGGCACAATTAGTATCACGGATTGGTGTGGTGCTGTCCTTTTTCAAAAAATTTGAAGGCAAATCAGGGCTGCAGATTAACTATAAAAAAACTGCGATTCTCCCTTTAGGATCCTGGATACCTGCTTCTTCACTTCTGATTAGAGAATGTCGAATTGCTGATTGCGTCAATGTTCTTGGAATTGAATGGTTGAGAGAGGGACCTTCAAATAATAATTGGAGTCAAATTAATGGAATTATATACTCTCATGTACGACAATGGCGTAACCTCTCCCTCCAAAAAAGGATAGATCTCTATAATATGCGAGTTCTTCCACTTGTTTTGTATAGAGCCACCTCTATTCCATCTCTAGCAGAGCGTGCTTTGGCAGAAGAGGATAGGTGGCTGCACTCCTTGTTTCATAAGATATATCTTCCTGCGTTAAAAAGAGAAAAGAAGTTTTTGGGTGGAGGTCTTTGTCTCCTTAAAAATATAATTCCCAAATGTTATATGAAAGTTGTTGAGGAAATTGGTGTATATCCCAACAGAGATTGGAGAATATATTTTTCGTCATCTGATATTTATAATTGGATTCATATGGGAACTATACTATCCAATACAGACTTGGTTGGACTTTCTCCGTTTCTGGCTTCAATTCAAAGAATTGTGTGGTCAGTTGAGCCGACATTTTATTCCGATTCTGTTCCTGATATAGTGTTCCAATGTAAAGATATGCAACCCTTCGTGAATAAATTCGGTGATCCATCACTGCTAGAAAAACACGCCCTTAATACAAAAACATTTACAGTCCATGATTTGATATGTGGTTCTATCTTTAACGTTGGAAGGTTTCGCCATCCTTTACAAAGAGCGATTAATTCGCAATGTCCTGTGAGGTCATGGATCTCAAAATTTAACTTTAATAATGGATTGCCACCGGAAGCTGAATCTGTGTCGGACGAGTATTTAAAGCTGCTCAATCTTCCACCCTCTTGGAGACAGAAAATTTTAAAATCAACTTGTAGTATATTTGATGGCTCTAAGTTTACAGCACAACTACAAATTTCAGCTAAGATATTAAAATTTATTTATCCTTGTAATAATTGCGGCTCTTTATATAATACAATAATTCATGCATTTGCTGAGTGCCCAAAACTAAAATTTATAAGGCAATTTATCCAATTAAACGTGTGCAATGAAGAACATATTTCCTCTAAATTAATATCAGCCTACATTTTATTTGGTGTGTACCAAAGGAAAAACAAAACCCCCCAATACAAAAAGCGATTGAATTTACCCTTTTGAATATAAAGGCCCTAATTGCATCTAAACTGACCTCTAACTCTTTTGTCGACGTCGAAGACCTAAAAGCGATATCCATTGGTGCTGCTGCAAGGTACGCTGCCTTTGAATTGAAAATCCCCTCATCGTCATCTTCAACTGAATGGAAATGGGCAGGAGACCTGATCCGATTTGTGCCATCAAGTTCAGTCCAATATATGACTGCTATCAAGTCTATGATAAGAAGACATAGACAATTTTTATCCGTTAACAAATAGAATTTTATATTAGGTTATTTTTCACAGGATAGTAATTTTAAACTATAATGTTTATTTATGTATTTGTATTTGCGCAACTGTCCTGTGAGTTTTTATTTCATTTTCATTGTCTACTTTGTTTTTAGTGTATATTTTTACGCTTGTATTGTAGAAAGAAATAAAAACATATAACCGAAAAAAAAAAAAATTTTTGAGCCATAGAATGTTCTTGAGCCAACCAGAAGTGTAGCAACAGCTCGTACCATGAAGTGTCCAAATCCCTTATTTTTAATGGTCTTTATGATGTGGAGGTGGGACATTGAATCAAACGCTTTTTCGAATTCAATGGTCATTATCGTACAATTTGAAATATTCTCAAAGGCTGTTTGTAAATTGGCTGTGATGTCTTCCAACTTTTGGCCTGCAATAAACCCTCTTTGCGAGGAGTGGATAATATCAGGTAGGGTCTTCTTAAGCCTTTCAGCTATTACATGCGAAAATATTTTGTATAGTGTGCTATGAAGAGTGATTGGCCTTAAGTTTTTCACACAGTTTGAATCTTTTCCTTTTTTGGGAATGGTTACCAGAAGACCATCACTAATATACTGAGGAAAACATCCCACCATTAGGATCCATTCAATAAGGTCTCTAAGAATTGGAGCAACATCTTCAGCAAAATGGTGGTACACTTCGAACCCAAATCCAGATGGACCAGGTGCTTTACCTCGTTTACCACAGTTTCTAATAACTTTTATTATTTCTTCTTCTGAGAAATGCTCTTCGGTATCCTTTACGGATTGAGGTACTTCTTCGGGGATTTGACTTGATAAAAAAGATAATAGAATTAAGGTCAACAGAGGTTGCCGTCAAGGAGACCCTTTGTCCCCCACTTTGTTTGTTCTGGCATTGAATTCTATTATTGAGGAAATCATTGCGTGTAGGGATATAAATGGTATTAAAGTAGTCGAAAGCATGTCTAAGGTTTTGGCCTTTGCGGATGATGTGAATATTATTTTTTTCTGGGAGCATCGATGATATTCACCTAAATATTTTCGATTAGGAAAACATTAAATATTTTAAAACGATATAGGGATAATTATGGGTTAGAGATTAATCTTAAGAAAAGTACCGTAATGACAAATTTTGAGTTTGCTTTAGATCTGGGAGGTTTGAGAGTGACTTCTATGATGAAAGTGTTGGGTACCTTTATATCATTGAACGATCAGGATATTATAGAAAACGCCAAGGTCATAGAGGATAAAGTCCCAAAAACAACTAATAGATACACAAAATTTCTTAAGAAGAATACTGTGACAAGAATTTTTATATGGAATACATTTATTTTACCCAAAACTATTCATATTTTAAGACTAACACCTTTTTCTCAGATTTATGTAAAAAAATCAATTATTTGTGCGAAGAGTTTTTATTTCCGGAAGGTCGACCTAAAATAATATCATGGAAACGTGTCAAAACACCAAAAAAATTGGTGGTTTAGGTCTGTTGGAACTTGATAGTTTCTGGAAAGTAATACTCTTCAAATGGTTGAAAAGACTTTTGGAGAGTGGTTCAGTTTGGACGGAAGCATTAAAGGGTCTATATTTGAAAAAGGTAGGACGTCCCTTGGAGGGAGAAGAGGGTAATGGACCACACTCTGTGCTATATTTAGCCGCAAACATTAGTCCTTTTTGGTATCAGAATAGTGCGATCAATAAAGAGGTGGCAGTTTTAGTATTACAAAAAATGAACTGGCAGGAACCAGTTGTTGGTAATGGGAGGTTATTTTTTTAAGAAATACTTCTATTTGGGAAAAAATAGTTTGCCTTGGGATGTTTTTAATGAAATAAATGATTTTACAGCAAATGAAAGACTGGAGAGGATGAATGTTTTAAAATGGGTTAATTTTAAGAAAAGGGAGTTTGGTCCAAGAATTTTTTTTTACAATTTTATAAAACTAATTAGTAATAAGGAACTCCGACATTTTTTAGTGGATAAAAATTCAAAAAGTCATTTTTTAAGTCAAATTGAGAGGAGGAAAGAAGATTACGGGCTGAGAACACCAGTAAATATATTAATTCATGGTTTAAAATCAAAAGTGTTAAATCACTCTCTCTATTGGTTTAAATACAGAGTACTTACCAACACATTGACATTTGGTAGTATATATGGGACTACAGCGGAGGAAAGATTGTGCTTTTTTTGCAGGGATTCGCTGGAGACTTCAAAACATTTTTTATTAGAGTGCATATATGTGGTAGAAATTTTAGAATATCTAAAATTGTTATTTGATGATTTTTTTAATATACAATTACGAAGTAAGGATTTTATTTACTTTTATACTGGACCGTACCAAGAAGAGATTAATTTCATTACCACTAAAACCCAATATTTTATGTATAAAATGAGATCTACTCGAGTTCCTTTACCTAAAAATTTTACTTCTCTGGTTGATTGTATTGTTAATAACACGACGTTTTAATGTATTTTTATGAATATTATAAGATATAACATCATGTGAGTAAAGTTTTACCTTGGTAAAAAAAAATCTAAATGCACAACAATAAAACAAATAAGCATTAGTAAAATTTCAATAATTTTTTCATTATTTTTAAAAGATGCTTTGATTTTGATGTGGAGTACTTAATTTCATGAGCTGCGACGGTCCAGGAGTTGTCCAGAAGGGACGGTATCCTTAGAGAAAGGGCTCCATATCTCTTGCCGCCGCTGAGAGCATTATGCCTCTAAGTTCCTCAGATCTGATATATTCGTTTGCAGATTCGTTTGATTTTTTACTCTTCATATTTATATTTAAGGAAAAGTCACTGTACATATTTCAGGGTGAAAAATATCATTCAATGGTTTTTTTTTACTTTTCAAGTTGCAAACGGGTCAAATATGACACTTATAAGGGTTAAGCATTTAACAAGCTGGTTTCTGTCTTTTCACCTAATTATACAAATATTTCAGCAAATATTTATTTGTCCCTATCCTGACGTGACATCACTGAATTTGTTAAGTTTGTGGTTGTATTCCTTTTTGTTAAATACACTCCTGTATATGTATACTCACCTTGTCCTCGATCACAAGTAAGAGTAGAGCTTTTTAAATCACTCTGGGGCAAGGTATATGTAAAGATACAATGATTATAGGAAGAAATGCGAAGTTGGTCAATACGAATATACCTGGAGAAACAATCGCTTGTCCTACTTGCTCTAAAAATAACTTTTTTCCGCAAATAAGACATCCAAACAGGGGTAATTTTTAAGGGCGGGTCAATACGAATATTCTTCTATTAATTTATATATTTTTAAAAAATATATATTGAAAATATGCTAGAACCCTGAGGTACAAAAATCCACAACTATTTCTATATTTTCTTCCCACAAAATCGTCTATAAGAATATTCCTACTCAATTTATACGCTCCTTTTATTCTCTTTTTAGACTCTCTTTCTCCCTTAAAAAACACATCATCCGTTAGAAAGCGTCAAAAACACAAAAATCTTCTATGTGTTCCTCTATTTTCCCCCCACTACAAGAATAAAATATAAATACTTCTTTGCCACGTTAGTGTCTGTCAATGACTATTCTTTAGTCTTCATTTGTGTGTTGCCCATGGATGACGTTATTGCATGGCAGATGAAATGAAAAGTGATGGATCTACTATTTTAGATCTATTGAGTTGTTACAATAACTTGTTTTTTTGGGGAAGCGAGACGGAATAAATAAATATACAAGTCTGTACACAAATATATATTTTTTCCCCTCTCTCTCTCAATCGATTAGGACGTGAACAAATCAGTAGTGTCAAATGATGTGTTGTGGAGTGTTATATTTTTTGTATGAGAAGTATTAAAGTGCCATTGGTTGCAATGCTAAGGGAGTAAAGCTTTTATTTTGGGCCATATTATTCCTTCCTATCGCTATGAAGGTGCTCCTTTGGATTTTCTCCTTGGTTCTGAGCACGGGCGTCTCAGTTCAGAAGAAGGCCTCTTGTGAACTTCGCGATGCCTCACAGCAGCGGGAAATATGCCTCACTGAGGACTGCGTAAAGGCAGCTGCTACCATTTTATTCAGCTTGGATCGTAGTGCAGATCCCTGCGAAGACTTTTACCAGTATGCCTGCGGAGGATGGGCCCGGCAGACCGTTATTCAGAACACAGACCGCTTTCAGATGGTGGACAAGCGGAATCAGATATTTATACATCAACTTCTAACAGAGGAAGAAGAAGAGGAGAATATACCGGATGGGCCCCCCGACGATGATGACGTCATTGCCAAAGTGAAAAAGTTCTACCGCATTTGCAACTCTGAGGAGGATAAGCGTAATCTTCCGTACCTTCAGAGCCTCGTGGACTATACCGGAGGATGGAGTCTCTCTGGAAAGAGAGTGGAACCGGAATTAAACTTGAATAAACGCCTACAGATCCTCCAGAATCAGTTTGGGCTCTCTGTGTTGTTTACTTGGGGCGTTGTGGAGCATAATAGTCGTCATAAGTTGGCTATATTTGCAGGGGGCTGGAATGATGCTTTTATTGAGACAGATCATGATGATTACCTGAAGCTCATGACGGTCTTTACGCTATATCTCAGTCAAGCCACGGAGACGCATTCTGTTGAGATGGAGGATGACTTGAACTCGACATCGGTGAGTGCAATTACCTAATGTTTTTTCCTATTATTTTCGGTTGAAAGTACAATGTGTACATTATTTCAGTTTTTCTTTTCGATTGGACATGATGAAAGCAACATAGGAAATATAAAATATAAATATACATATTTTATTCGGGGATAGAACACATTCTGTGGGTCGGATCCTACCTTCAAGACATATATGTACTTAGATCCACAGGTGAATCTTTAAAAATAACATATGCAGATAAGACTAACATGATTTTAAATGGACAAGAGTGTTTGTCGATTTTGAGTTTCCATACTTGTTTTTAGTGGTTCAGCAATAAGCTATTATTTCACTGATTCTCCATCAATCTCATTTAAACATTAAGCCTTTTGCTTTTATTAATTAATGTGTCAATTATCACAATAACTACTTGCTTTTCAACCATGGAAGTCTAGGCATATGGATTACATACTCATACACAAAAAAAGAAGACAATTTCCAAATTGAGTCCATTGCCTAAAGGGTTCACATTTTTAATAAGCCTCCTTCTTAGTTTCTTGTGAAAAAGAGCCTCAACTAATTAAGCAATAAAAAATAGAATATTTTATAAAACATAAATAAAAGCAAGGCAAGTTAAAAGTAAGGTAGAACGCTTTTAACCAATGAAAATAAAACAACATACACTGCCACGCAACCTACCTCATGAGCATGACGTCACAAATTTAAATTTGCTAAAATTATCCAAAATATTTCATAAAAAAGCAAACTCTTCAATCATTATATGATAAAACAAATAAAAACCAACAAAATAAATTATAACAAAACAAAATACTGTTTATAATCATATATTACATAAATGTTATTACAAAGACATATTTTCTAAAAAAGTATATAATTTATTGGAGCATTTAATTTATCCACTGTTTCATTTTTCACCTCTCTCTTAAACTTTTTCTATGACTAGCTCTTTGCTCTTGAAGGCGATTTTTTCATATTTCATTTAGAGAAATACACGCATTTTAGCTAATTTATTAATGGAACCGACGGCACCTCTCACAATTATTTTAAATTCTTTTGACAAGTTTGTCGTTCCTATCAACCCTCCCATTCACTATAAAATTATTTGAAAGAATTTGATCACATTTCCTCATAGGTTCTAAATAATATTTTTTGCATTTTTTAAAATTAATTGAAGCCATTTTTTTGTTAGAGCAACATGCACTAATGATAATTTGAGTAGGGATTTAATACTTATTATATAAAATAAAAGTGATTTGTTTATGTTTTCTGCCAGACGTGACGTCACAAGAAAAATATTTCAGAACCGAAGTTTATACATCATGAAACGGTGGGTTGTTGAATAAAAGATACAAAATACTGAGAAACAATTTTGTACTGGTTGTGTCTATGGTTTTTTAAAATAATTATTCATTATTTTTTATCACTGGGGGTCTTTATGTATGTTATCATCGATCATATCATGGCAGAATACATATTTCAATACTTGAAAGTCCCAAATTTCAATCTACTCTATTTCCATTACTTGTCAAGGAACACTTTTTTCAATTTAATATGTTAAATGGAATAATTTAAAAGACCTTATTTCATTATTGGAGACTCATTCAATTTCAACAGTATTGACATTCTGTGATCACTATCATATTTATGTAGATTTTTGCCGTAACATCACAAATATTAATAATTATTTTGTAATTTTCGTTATGCTATGCGTTTTTTAATAAAATCCTATTAAATAATATAAGTAAGGCTTATCAAAATAACATTGACCATAAAGAACGTAAACTACATCATATATGACGTCATGTTGAATGGCTGCATACAGTATAATAGTACGCCACTAGTATGCAACAAGGGAGTAATCTGACCTCTATTTGACCTTAAATGATGAAATTGCATGATAAAACAATATAAACAATTTTGGGGGAATCCCTTTGATTAAGTCTAAGATGTTAACTTGGGTACAATTTGTTATATCAAGCTGAATAAGGTCACGTTATGTTAACTTTATAAGATATGTTTGTTAATATATGCAATGACATAACATATAATTGTATATATAAGTCATTGCCCTTACCAAAATATGAATAATACAGTTATTCGAAGTTAAAATGGTTGGTTTAGGAATAAGTTCAGAACTAGATGATAAATGAATAACAAATGAGTCATGAAAAAGTAGATATTTTAGGAATGTGGACATAATGATGGGCCGTAAGAAGAAATATGCTTAAAAACAATCTTATAATGCATCCATAATCTTTTTGTGATGGTGATAATTCATAAACCATTCGGAATAAAACAAGCAATATCAAATGAGTTTTATGAAGGGAACTAATGAATGAATTGGCTCTGGTCCTTTTATTCTTCTGCTTTCACAATCGCTGAATTTCCAGTGTTACATTCAGTGATTGTGAAAGCAGAAGAATAAAAGGACCGGAGCCAATTCATAATAAGCAATTAATTAAGGAAGTTTTATATATAATGAGTGAGACAATTGACCCAAATATATATTGTACAATAAACCAATCTATAAGAATGTATTTTTATATATTTAAATTATCGATCTCAAAGCTGGAACGTTTCATAAACTATGTAATACCTATATATGTTTTTTCGATATAAAAAGAAGAATTACAAAAATATGTCATTATCTTTGATCTGTATTCGGTACCTTATGCATCAAACTAACGGTTGAAGACAAGGCAAATAAACGATGACTTATCCATCATAGAAGCCATTTATTTTGCACCACGCTCTTTGCTTCATTAACTTAGCCTTTGTGCCTACATAAACTCCCATGTTCAGCGCTTTCTAGAGATACTCAAACGCTGTATTCTTAGAAACTGCTACCAAAAATATGCATCCAAAAAGGACATGTTGCTTACCACTAAAATGTTTGCTCTTAATTGAGCACTGTGCCAGCTGACACATTTGAAGCCCATTCGTTATATTTTTATAATGTCCATGTTTACGAGCCTCTGCGGTCAAAAATAATATCTCGCAATTAAAAATATGAGTATAAATATTTTATATTTTCATTTATACAATGATCGTTTGGAATTTTATATTGAATCATAACAAACGGGGGTAACTTCGAGTGTGATTGGTTGAAAGAAACGATGAGTGAATAGTAATAAAACCATTTTGTATTATGAAATAAAGAATCAATTTTACTCGCTCATGTTGAGTTGCAGACATCAATTAATATTATCCAAAGAAATACAAATATTCTTCTCATGGACCTCGATCCATGCCTTCATTTCATATAATCCCCTATTAATTACAATTAGCAACTATTAATTATCGATTCTTTTTTTTATTTTTGCTATATCATACATAACGGTGAATGGACCATTGAAATATATAGGTACCAACTGAAGACACTGTGAATTTGTGAGAGAAACCATAATGTTATCTCTATTTATAATTTAAACGGAGTTTTGTGGGCCATTCCATAAACTTCTTAGAGCACCTTCGCTTCTTACTTCCAGGGTTCAACTGAAAGTGAATGCGAGTTTGGAAAAGGACAAAAAATACATGTGTATAGCATCTTTTATTTTTATGAATTTTGAACGCTCTTTGAGAACTAACAGGGATATACCATTTTTATTCTTTTTCTTCATGAACGTTCTCACATTAATATATGATGTACAGCAATTTGAAACGTCAATTATGACATAATTTACAAAGTGATTTCCCCCTTTCTTCCCAGATTGCTCTCCTTTTGTGTCTTATTATAGCAATTGAGGGTGGTGGGCAATGATGAGACATTCACTGAGCAGTCACATTGACTCACATTTGATGCGCCTATTGAATAAATACATAAAGCCCTGCTTGAGATCAATTGATGTATTTTCTAGCATTTATTTTATCTACATACTTATCGTACTTCTTATTACTTATTTCTATTACATGACATCATCATAGGATGTCTTTATTTTGTATACATTTTAAGAGTTCAAACTCGATTACGCACCTAGCATATAAACAGATGATGATCGTTGGAGGGATTTACCCACTTTATAAATTATTTTGTTGGAAATGCATCGCCGATAAAGGGTATTTGAGAGCTGCTTTAGAGTGTATAAATTTACGCTACGTAAAAATAAGTAATAGTACCTAATCAGTGTTTTGTGATGGCATAAATGGTGTAATTTAAGGGTTTTGAGTTCGAATCTAAGGAACCTATTGGACGACACTATGAATTTGATGTCAACTGAATGTGGCTTGCTAAGGACGGTATAAGTAAGGCAATTCGGAACAGGAAATAACCTACAATGGGCTAAAGCGAATGTTGTTTTTAATATTAAGGTCTGAAGAATGAGGCAACTACTATTGGTATCTATTTTTTTTAAATAACCAAAGGCTTCCCTTAGGTTTTTGTGTACATTCATAATTCGGTATCTTAATGCTCAAAAGGTAGCAGTGAAATTTAAAGCTTAATTTGCATACTTTGTTTATGCTTGTACTCTATATTCATAGTATTATCTATAATTATAATCTTACTCTTAAGTAGACATAAGAATATGCCCAAAATTGGTAACATTTTAGGTTCTAAGTTTATTTCATTACTTTTAATGCTTTAATGCTAATTATTGTCGACGCAAGAGCAACATCATCGAGTCATATGGGCAACAAAAACATGTAAATCGTGTGTTTGAACATAATATTTTAAAGGTTGAGTTATTTTTATCTAATTTATAAATAATACACAAAGCTTTAAAACTAAAATACCAATTAATTTTCTATATTTTTAATACATGCTTGAATTTTTCCCCTATCAAATAAAGCCCTAAAGATTTCAGTCAGCTACAGACAAAAAATATTACTTATCTCATTGAAAAATAGTTTGTCTCTCATATTCTCTCTAAAATGCTTATAACATTTTTTATTGATAAGGAGTAAACTTTTTACGCTTCGAACAAAGGGTATATATATATATATATATATATATATATATATAGATTGCCCATAATTTTTTTCCTTGAAAGCATGCTGTTTCTTGGATGTGTTTACCAAAATGTATGGAATGCAACGTATAGTGTAGTTACTTACAACTATTCACTCCATATTCTTATTTTGGGCCATTAAATTTTTAACAGCCATTAAGTGTTGTTTGTTTAATAGCTTTTCATTCTTATTTTCATTATATTTATACTCATTCCTGACTAATAACTTTTATATTACAAAATAATGAAGGCGTGCTTAATAGTAATATATTTTTTCCCGAATAAAGTCCTTTTAAGCTCTACTATAGCGAGCTCAGAGATAAAGTTCTATCTGATATAAAAAAAGGGGATGTATTTCCTTTGGGCAAACGAGTTATTTTATGAGGATACGACTGTATATTTTCTTTAGTTCAAATCGTACCTGATTGACACATAATTAAAGAATATACAATATTTCAAGAGAGAGAAAATATTTCCCATTCCATTTAATCGAAAAAGAATATAGTTTAAAGTTTAAATCCCGAATGAGGAATATTATTATCTAGTGGTAATTAGGATGTATCCTTTTTTTCATTCCAAATATCATGGAGATATAAAGTTGCATGGTGGCATTGGTAATTGTCCTACTAGTTAGTGAATTAAAATAAACCACCTCAATCAATTAAGAATCACTTCATTCCCCCAATTTTCCAAAGATAACCCTTTCAATTATATATATATATATATATATATATATATCAGGAAACGACCGGGTACCCGGCCCGGGTCCCGGCTGTTTTTTTAGCGTCCCAGCCCGGTGTTTTTAGACACCGGACTGGAACTTAAGGGGATAAAGCGTATTATTGATGAAGGGGTAATATTTAGTATACTTTGTCGCTTTTCATCATACATTTTTATCTTAGTGTCCAGCTACTTTATTCAATAGTTAGTTTATGTTAATAGTAGTATAACGATTCATCATACATTTTTTATCTTAGTGTCCAGCTACTTTATTCAATAGTTAGTTTATGTTAATAGTAGTATAACAAATTTATTATAAAAAAATCCTTACTTAAATCACTACAAATAACTAATAAAAGGAAAATAATGCTTTTAGTTAGTCCAATGTTTTAAACCAAAAATATTTGACTAACAGTAAATAAAACTTTTTATACAATTTGGGAGGAGATTTGGTTTATTTCAATAAAAGAAATGGAATGAAATAGTCCGCGGGGGCTTTCATATGAAACTTAAGAAACTTGACTATTAGCTCCAGAAATATAATAGGGCATCTAGGGCTTAGGCATTAAATTCAGAGTATTACTCTATATTACGGGTATGATACGTTTTTGTTATGCGTTAGCATAAGTAACAGTGATAATGGCAACCATTTAGAAAAAAAGTTGCTGGGGTAATTTTGGTTTTTACCTAGAATATATGTGTGTGTGTGTAATCGTCTTTATTCATCCTTAAAATAACACCTAGTTATAAGCAGTTTTCGTAATTATTTGAAATCGAATTGTTATCGAAAGATTTGCAATGAGGATAACGTAATATGTAATTAGAAAATGACTCTTCGGTCTTTTTAGATTCCATAGAGATACGTAAGAGAGAGCTTATTTGGAGTAAATTTCCCACAAAGATGCAACTCTACCAGTTGTTACATTCAGCATTCTCTACTTTATCTATAATATTATCAATATACCTTTTGTTTATGGCCTCCTAGCTCAACAGCTGACCAACTCAGTTATTTAATGAATAAGTGTTCCTTTACGTATTATCTCAATGAAGTTTATTCATTACACTTCTATTGAGAAGTGTAATGAGGGACATTCTTTAAATGGATTTTCACAAATTCAACATTCTTGTACTCTTATCGCTCAAATATACATTATTTTATTATGTATTTAATTTTTGTTGCTTTTGTGGTTTCTATAAACAAATAAATTTTCAATTTTTAGAGTTTATCCTGATAACAGCAAGGCCCATTTATGTATTACTTATTTTTATTCACGTCGTTAGAATTCCAAGATTTTTTATCTTAAATATTTTTGTCATGAAAACCTTCTAGTTCACAGTGTTTTGAATGCCATTAAAGTTTTCTTTGTAGAGACAATTTCGATAATAATAAAAATGGCATCACAACAATAGCTGTTCTCACTTTATACTGTTGTGTGGCTACGTCATATCGTTTTATTTTTGAATAGATTTTTTCTAATTAATTGAGTCATTCATTTTTAGCTGCATTAAATATAAAAAGACCTTTATTATATTAATAAGTACCGGAGTAAACAAATAATCGATATTATTATTCCAGTGAGGGCTAGAGATGCACCTTGATCCATTTGAAGCATAATCATAACGGCGCCCTTAAGCATTGTGTAGACCGGATGAGCGTGGTAGGCAGGGAAGTGGAGCATTGTAGACCTGTATCGAGATCTGAAATAGAGAATTATATTTTAAAATGGACTTTAAAAAATACTAGAACAAGAAATATAGATGAAATTAATTTGTATTTCTAATTAAATATATGTGCTGGTAATTAAACAACATCACTACACTCAATCATCAACTGCAATATATAACATACGACTATACGACTTTGGAAGGTCGTGATAAATTGCCATTGTTAAGACGTGTTGCAAAGAGACAACTAAAACAAAAATGAACCATCGAAAATCACAACATAAATAATGAATGTTATGAAATCGTGTGTAGGAGTGGATGGGGTGAATCATAATGAAAAAAGGACAGTGGCATTTAAATAAGGGCAGTTTATTTTTCTTACAGCTTACCTTTCTCTATTCCGTCCCAGCGAAAACAGACTTATTTTCGCCCGCTCGTGCAGAAGGGCGGCTTCCTCAGAAAGGTTAGGGAGATCCTTCGACTTATTTTCGGTGTACCGATCGCACAAACTTGTTGGGAGGACTCAGCACTATCCTAAATCCAGGTTCCAGAATTCCAAGACAGACTGACCTACTGATTTCACAACAAACTTCCATTCGAAAGGAACATCGTCCGGACTATTTGAGATTGGGCGTTGGACTCCTCACCTTGCCCTCTCCGGAGACTGTGGCTTAGGCTTCGAACCCTTGTACTCCGACAACAGAATGATCTCCTGTTCCATTTCTCCTCGGAGGAATCAAATGCTTGACTACTTCGAGGACCTCCTACAGGCTCTTGGACCATTTTTCGTATAATTTCTGGCGTAGCCTCGTGTCTGACGTATTTTTCAGGCTTGGATGAGTAGATCCGGAACTCATCCATCCAGGCTTCTCTGGGATCAAATTACCTCTTTCTGAACCCGACAAGAATTTACTTGGTTTCGGTCTCCATGTGACGTGTAAGAATCCTCTTGCTGGGCACCTCCTTGGAGAAGTACTTATGCATGAACGTCTTAAATTTTGGCAGCTCAGCCTGGCTAGAGGGATATCACAAGAGACCATCATATCCGCCAAATTCTTGGCAAACCGTGACATAGTCTTGTGACTGACCTCTCCTTGATTCACCACATTGCACAGAGTCAGGTACCCTGGGTCTTCAGCTTCCCTCCCCCCAGCAACTCTTCTTTTGTAGAAATGCCTTACAGTTTTCACATGATGATCAATCGAACCACAGGTGCCACAGGGATGGACGTGCAGCAGAGCTTGCATAAAAGACATTTGGTCCTGGCATTGAACACGGCTGGGCCAACAAATTTGTCCATTATCGCAGAAGAGAACAAACTTTCGGCATTTTGGCTCTCACTGATGGGGAAACGTAGGAAGAAGGAATGTAGGAAGTCATTTCTCGTTACCTTTATTTTTATGATTTATTCATCAAAATCAGTATAAAATTGTTTAATCACTTATATAACAGCTATATAACATAAAATTATGTATTATCTAAAGAAGACCCACGTGGTACGTAATTATGAAAGGACCCCTGCACTCGTTACAGACAATAAAATGCACACGGATCGACTGTCCACTTTTCCCCTACATTTGTCAATCAGCGAGGCTAAGAATAAGCTAAAATGTTGAAAATAGCAAAATATGCGAATTAACAAAAAATAGGTAATAATGCGAATTAAGAAAAAGACGTTTTTTGGTTCCAGATTTTATTCGCTTATTTTTTTTGCCTAGCCCTATTCATTAGGTAAAGCACTTGAGTATGCTCTTAAAAATTGAATTCTTATTTCTGACGGTTCACACCTCAACAATCCCAATTTCATGTGAAATATTAAAATTAATTAAAAATACAGAAGTCTTTTGGTGACACAGGAAGTACAGAAGTGTTTGTGAGAAAATTCACTTTTATTTAGTTCATTAAAAAATGCATCTTTGTTTTAATTATAAACTGCCATTAACACATTGCAACAGTTGTTGCAACGGTCCCCCGAACGGTCAGTCATGATAAAACCTAGCTAGCTAGCTAAACAAGGTGACCTTGATTTATGATAACTGTATAAGCTTAAAGTCAACATATACTTGTCTCAACCAGGTAAGTTTTAGCTTAATCACAAAAACAGTGGCAACACTATTACAAAAACAAAACTCAAGAAAAAAATATTTTCTTACCTCAAAACAGTTTTTTTTAAATAACTCCAGAAGTAGTGCTTAGTAGTATTCTTTTTTCTCTGCAATGGAGGGAACTCTGCTGAGCATGTACAGTGTGAGTGTCATCACTCTAGCTTGTTCCTGATTGGACAAAAGGGCCCTGTTGCAACTGTCCCCGGTCTCCCCTATACTTGTACTGCTGCTATATTAGAAGAATCACAATGAAATTTGAAGCTGAATTGATGTACTTGACAATTTATAATATTCTAATAACCAAAGGTAGATTTCTGCACATTTATTATGTTTGTACTCACAATTTAGAAGTACAACAATGGAACCCTATCAGCGTTTATTTTGATTATAGTCAGTAGACTTGAAACAAAACATATATAGCTTCTTATATATAACACAAAATAATTATCCACTTTTGAAATACGAAGCCTATTTTTTCAAAGCTTATTGAAATTATCAAAAGTGATTTGAAATGCATTGACATAATAGAATAAATTAAATTTTTATGACATTGTGGTTATTCTTACTTTGCACGACAATAACTGGGTGTGAACCATTAAAATGATAAAAATCCTGATTTTCAAAAAAGGTCATAAAGACCAAACCTTTTTTCGGGTGATGTTTTAAGTTGCATTTTGGGAATCTACGTAAAAATGGGACTCCAATTAGGAATTTCAGCCTGGGGACAAAAATCCAGTTACATAGTGTTATTAGTTGTATATTTAAAAGACTGCTAAGTAAGAAAAATGAAAAGATTTGCTTTGACCTCTATTGTGCTTCGTTCAACTTCAAAGATAATGCTTAAGTTTCTTATTTGAGTACATATTTGTATATATATATAGAGAAAAAAAAAGGCAAATGAATTCTATAAATTTCTAACATTTTATTAGAATTTCGTTTTTATCATATTTAGGCGAAGATTCACAATTCCGAACATTCAATATTAATCAGATGAAAGCGATTCCATGAAAATTGCTTAACCAGAAAAGAGGTTTTTGCCTAAAGCGATATTAGGAAGAAATTACCCATATGGCCCAAGAAAGAAAGGGAAAATGATGATGTATGGAAAAATGACCCAAATAAATCTTAGCCCCTTATAATAATAACAAGGAAATTGTTTATCTATAATGGCTTTAAAAAAAGTCTTCTGTTGCCCATTTTTCTTGATCCACTTCTTACTTGGACGTATTTTCTGATCTATTTCTTCTGGACACTGCCCACAACAATACTTCTTCAACATTTTAAATTTCCATCACTATATAAATGTAAATTTAATATAGTTTAATATTTGATTACTACTTCAATGCTTCATAAGCTTTAAAGCTGTTTTCACACCTAAGACTAACAAAAGTTTAGTGAGTAAATCTCGTAGACTTCGTCACACCTTTTGACTGACTTCACCTCAAATTAAAGCTTTGTGTGACATAAAAGCAATATTTAATTTTGGGAAGAGTATTTTGAGCAAATCTCACTAGAGATTAGCTATTTTTGGCTCAGTAAATAAGGATTCAATCCGCCAGCTGATTGGCCACCAACATCCCTCCTTCTGGACTGCTGTGGATGGGCTCCACTGGGATTGCACTCTTGTGAGCATCATGACAGGGGGTTTCTCATCAAGAAGTGCAAACGTTAGAGACCATCAGCAGCACCAGAAACACCTTTAGTCATTTTACCACACACTTCGTTGCAGAGCGCCGGACCCTCACAGACTTCCATCAAGCAGTTGGACACTGAATTTGCCTGGGATAAATTAGCTATTTTGTAAAAAAATGTCCTTCCTGGTGTACATATTTTGTATTTTTGTATGTAATAATACAATTATTTTTTTGTAAAATGAATCATTTTTGTTGATAAAAGTTGAAGCGAAATGTCTCCTTTCTGGTTAATTGTGCACCGATTAAAAGCATGCATAGTTTTTCTCCCCCTAGCAATAAAAGGGAGCTTTTTTATTTCTCGTGCATGGCAACAAGAGAGCGTTTTAGTATTTTCTGATATAACTTCTCAGCCAAGGAGAGTTTTAATTGTATTATTCCGGTTTGTTCTGGCGGGAACATAGTGAGCGCACGTTTCACCAATCCTTTCGGATTGAGGATGCTCCTTTTTGGAATCCTATATTTTAAATATAAATCAAGAAGTTTTATTCCTTTTCATCTTTTATTCTTAATCTGCACTTCGTCGTATTTTGTATTCATCTATTGTATTCCTTATTCCAACTTAGATAATTGGGGGTAGTCATTTTTTTCAATAAGTCGTACAGAGATCCTATGCTCACATGTGGAGCGCTAAGGTTTGAGGATAAATTTTTATTGGGGTCCCAAAAAAGTCCCTGTCTATAATGTGCATGTCGAAGACAAATACCATTTGATCTTCTGATTATGTATAGTATTTAACAATAACAGGATGATAGAGATAAATATACAATGTTAAGTATATCCACACGGATGTTCATTTCATCAAAACTAAAACGCCAAAAAAATAATACAAATAATGAATCCAATTTGTGTATTCTACACCACCCGATCTTTTAATGTGATTTAACTTATGATTTTAATATTAAACAAAATAATATTGAATTTTGGATTCGATATTTTCATTCTTAATGTTCTACATATATTTTGTTATTAGATTATTTATACATATGTTCTATTTATTTAGGCAGCAGGGAAAATAGAGATCAGGCCATTAATCCTTTTGTTACTTTTGATTTTGTTGAAGCAATATATTTTTATGTTTTAAATAACAATCAAAACACTTTAAACATTGTTATATCCATGAGAAGATATTGTTTGCAAACTTATATAATACGTTTTCCTGTTTCTTTTCAGCTCTACGCAGAGGAGGACGACTCGAGCATATATACCTACAATGTCGACTTTGACCTGGAGGAAAACGAAACCATTGTCAATGATTCGAGCATCGATATTTCCTACGATTACGAAGACATCTTAGTTGAGAGTAAGGCTTTAGATTTTCGTTATAGAGTTAACATCGGCTTTTCTCATATCATGAGTACCAGAAAAAGCAATGAAAGTTGAATTTTTACGAAGGAGTGCATCACTTTTGCAACCCATCTCCTTCTCTCTACCGAGTTTTTAATTAAGAATAACCATTCGGTAATCATTTCCAATATATTTATTCGACTCATTTACTTTAAAAGTGAAGAAAGCACGTCAGTCCAGTGCACTCACAATATTGAAGGAGAAGGTTCACTCATCGAAAAGGGAAGGTCTGATTAACCTCATAAGAACGATCGATGGTCTATTTTTAACCCTATAATGCTTATTCATATCTACACGAATGTGCCTTCACCAATCCAAATAAGCTTACAAAGTTTATTTTTATAAAATGCCCTGAAAAAGGCCATCAGCCATTACTGATTTAATCCTGTGGCTAAATTATACACTCCTAATCATATTATTTGCATTTTGTTACATAGACTTGCGCTTTAACATTATCAAAGACCTTCAAGGTTACAAATTTTGTCATAGAGTTGTAAACTATAAATAATAAAATGAAATATTTAAGAAAATATATCATTTATAAACAAACCTTTTTAGAGATATAAATCTGTCATGTTCTGAGGGACATCACAACTGCACCGCGAAAATGGCGGGAGTTCACTGAACTTTTGAAACATGTTAATCGGGTTCATCGTCTTACTATACATACAAATATATAGTGGAGGGGTATGCTGAAGGTTCAACTGCTTGTATCTACATAAGAATAAGATGTTAATAAAATAATCGCTAAGTTGTTGTTACTATAAAAAAGTTTTTTTTGTAACTTTGGTGTATTAAGGTATACAAATATTAGATATTTTAATAATTTTGTCTGATTTAACCGATCTATGTAATATTTGTTATTCACAGGGAAAAATCACTTTTCTTAAATAATTAAGATGACGTATCGCTAATTAATGCCTGTTCAATTTGTGAAACTAATACAAAAGAATAAACAGGAAAAAAAAGAAAATTTAGCAAAAATATGCAGTAATTTCATCCTATGTTATGTTTCATATAAAGTATCCTCTCTAATGACGTCATTTCTTCTTGTTTCGATTACTTAAGATTATACCACCGACCTATGTAATATAAATGGATACACAATAGGCAGTCTAAATACAAATGTCATATTGAGTTGGTGAAAGGAAAAAAATGCAAAAGTCCATTGATGCAATGGTAATGTACTAAAACTATTAAAAAATCATCAACATAGTGACGTCACTGGTTTTCTCGTAGAAATCCCCTTCTTGTATGCCCTAGTATTTTATTACAATGTAGCAGGGCTTCAAATTGGTTGAATGTTTCTTTTTAGCTGAGTATAATCATTATCTTATATGGTCGGTAGTGATTACATACAATTATCTTCCTTATATATATATATATATATATTATATTCCGTCTTAAAAGCGATAAAAGATAGCTGCTTCCCTGATTTTTTCCCTCCCACCTAGTGTGCACCCAGTTATTAAATAGGTCGGTGCTGATTACAAATAATACAAAACGTCTTATATTCTGTAAAACTTTTGGTGATGGGCCTAAGTT
>CP045901.1:13096833-13108655 GCA_013387185.1 Caligus rogercresseyi
CTGTATATATATAATATATATATATATATATATATTATAATATATATATATATATATATATATATATATATATATACCGGGTGCGCAATATCTTCTTGGACACTTTTTAAATAAGTTATAGCGACAGAATGAAGCAACCAATCGCTTAGTGATTGAAGTACGAAAGGTTGCGCGATTTCTTAGCTTTAATTTGCGACCTCTTTGAAGACAATTGGACGATGTAAACAAAAGATACTGCGTTATGGAAAAGATAAGGGAAAAAGTGATCGCGCGGATCCATGCTGGCGACAAGCCCATGGACATCTCTCGCAACTTTGGGATTGCCAGGAGCACAATATATAGCATCAAGAAGCTCTATGACGAGTCTGGCGGCTATGTCAGACGAACAGGGAATTGTGGCAGGCCTAAGAGCGTCCGTACGGCCGACTTGGTGGGAAAAATAAAAAAGCAGGTCAAGGACCAACCAAACAACTCCGTCCGCGGCCTCGCCAAGAAGAACGATATCACCGAGAGCACCATGAGGAACCTGGTGAGGTTTGACCTTGGGATGCGGTCCAGGGCTGTCGTCCCAGTGCAAATGCTGACAGTAATTCAGCGAGAAAAGCGCCTGGAACGCAGTAAAAAAATTCTTAATTGGCTGAAAAGTAATCCGGGAAAGGTCGTAGTCTTCTCAGATGAGAAGAACTTCGTTGTCGACAAGTACAACAACCGCCGCAATGACAGATACATTGCCAAGTCTGCTGCAGACACTGATGCTAGTGTCAAGTATGTCCCAAGGTCCAAACACCCGGCCAAGGCCATGATGCTTGGCGTCGTTGGATCAGACGGAAAGACAATCCCACCGATCTGGATCAAGGGGAACCTGAACGCGAGCATGTATAAACATATACTTGCTCACCAAGTCTTTCCAGCTCTAGATGCTACTTATGGCCAAGGAAATTGGGTTTGGACCCAAGATGGCGCCCCAAGCCACACGTCAGACGCCGTCCAGAAGTACATCATCAGCAAACTGTCGTCCAAGGGATTCTGGTCAAAGGAGATGTGGCCGCCATCATCGCCAAACCTGAATCCCTTGGACTACTTTGTCTGGACGCATGTGGAGCAGAGAGCCTGCGCTACCAGCCACCCCAATGTCGACGCTCTGAAGGCTTCTGTCAACAAGGTGTGGGCCGCGATGAACACGAATGACATCGTCAATGCCTGCAAGGCCTTCAGGTCCCGTATCGAAGCCTGTATTAAAGCTGAAGGTTCTATATTTGAGAAATAAATTGGTAATATATATCTCTATAAACTGTCCAAGTTTCATTATTGTAGTACCTCAGGTTCATGTTTGAGATCTTCATGAAGTTAAAAATAAAAAGTGTCCAAGAAGATATTGCGCACCCGGTATATATATATATATATATATATTATATATAATATATATATATATATATATATATATATATATATATTATATATCTATATATATTATATAATATATATATCAGAGCTACGATACGAATGGAAATCGGTATCGATACTACCGACGGTAGATTTCAAATACCCAACCGATTATACGATATTCGTTAGAAACTACCAAATACCGTACCGATTGATCATTGGTACGGTATATTTGAAAGTATGACTTTTGTAACATTCCATAGACATAAAGGCATAGAGAGCTTATTCCCTTCAATAGCAGAGAAACATCGTTCAACTGTCACTTTGCCCAAGCGCTCCCTTGTGTGAAGAACTTGAACTTCACAAAATAAATAAAACAACTACACTTATAGTATTATAGAGCATATACATAATAGACATTCAATAATAGCTTATGCTAAGCATGAATAGTAGAGTACCTGAAATTGCATTTAATATCGAACAATAAGAGACAGTAAATGAAAATATATATATAGCCTTCCATTTCCTACAATATACAAGTACATATATAATTTATATAAGATTAGTATGTATTACATAATCTCTAATAAATTATATCAAATGATGTATTTATTGTCCTTTGTTATAAACTGTCCGATATTAATGCATATGACGAAGTAAAGCAGATATTGACAAGATTCCGCCAATTTGGTTCTAAAATTTCTAATTTGAGTCCCATTTTTTACATAGATTCCAAAAATGCCACTCCAAATATCGTCCGAAAAAAGGTTTGGACTTTATGGCCTTTTTTGGAAAATCATGATTTTCATCATTCTAATGGTTCAGGCCCAGTTATCTTCGTGCAAAGTAAGAATAACCACAAATGTCAGTAGTATGTATTTTTCTATTATATCTGTGCATTTAAAATCCGTTTTTATAATTTATATCTTTTGTACTTATCGAAAAAATAGGCTTTATATTTCAAAAAGTTGACCATATTTTAGTGTTCTATTTAAGCGGCTATATTTTTTTGTTTCGAGTCTTTGACTAAAATCAATATGTAATATATTTTGGTATATGTCAATGGATTCAGAACAGTTTTTATAATTTCGATATCTGGCATGAAAGTAAAGTAAAGATCAATTTAGGAGGACGAAGTATTAATCATATTAAGTAACTACTTTTAGGTGATTCATTGAGGTTGCAATAAATATTATTGTGATTTGTTACGAGAAAAAAAAACACGATTACATTAACGTAATATTCAATGATATGAAAGATTTTGCATATTATTCGTAACTGAAATGAATATTGGTGGATTTTATTTATACTATTTGAACAAAGTGCTAAAATATATTCATTACATAATACTGTATTTATTTATGTACTCTTACGCAATTCTATTCTTCCTTTTAATAATAATGTTATTTCAGGTTTTATAGTTGTGCAGTACATTTTAAATTAAGACACTTTTTAATCATTTTCATTTATTAGCCTTGCGTTTATTGAACGAATGTTCTATATAACACTCCTACGCGTTTTGCTAGCAATTGTAATAATAAATGCATATAATTTCTATAAATGCATTTTAATTATTAGTAACAATAATAATAACATTAAAATGACCACAAACAACAAATAATAAAGGTTTGCCTCCGAGAGGGGAAGATCAATTTCGAGTGTAATTACTGTGTAATTCTCTCGAACATAATAGGTAGAGATAGATAAAAAGGTGATCAGTGCGTTAAGCTCTCTATATTCACAGTGCGCAGGTTCGAATTACAAGGGGGTCAGTTTTGGGGCAAGCTTATTGATAAGTTCCTAGGTTCGATGTACTAAATTTAACGCTAGTATGCTTATTCATATCCATAAGGATATTATAATTCTATCAAACTAAGAAGCAAAAAAGGTGGTGCTTTTGTGATTGGTTGAAAGAAGTAAAAATATTTATTTGTTAGTTTTCGAGACATTTTTTTTCCTATCCCTACAAATAGGTAAAAAAATAGCTCAGAGAAAGCTGTTTCAATGTTGAGGAAGCAGAATCGACTCCTCCCCAGAGAGAGAGGAGAGTCAATATTAATGGACCTCAATGAAAATTGTATTATATTATTAATTCTGGCATGCTCATTTATATCTACACTGCAATTTAATTGAACCAAATAGGTGGGAGGGAGAAAAAGTTGTTTTCACTCACTCACACATTTTAAATTACTTTAATTTTCTACGTCCCATGATCAAAATGATGATCCATTTATATATATTTTTAGACATATATAATAAATAAACATTTTGTGAAAAAGTTGTTCTCACTCACTCACATATTTTAATTTAATTTTCTACGTCCCATGATTAGAATGATGATCCAATTATCGAGAAGTATAATAAAATAAACATTATGTGTCATAAATTTCCTTATTCAATTATTATTATTAATAATAATAGGTAGAATAAAAGGATTTCAATCAAAGGATTCGACAATGACGTCATGGATGTAGGTCCAGTGGCATTTTTCTCTGAACCAGGAGTGAAGTGTGATATTTTACCAACTGTTTTTTTATCCCTCTTCTCTTCTTCTCAACCGATAATCAAATCTCTTCAAATACGCAAAAAAAGAAGAAAGAAAACTCACCTTCCAAAATCGAATTCTCTCAGATATCTGGAGTTGTTCATATGAAGAAAAAAATCGATGTCCGTGGTGTAGCATATTGAGTAGACAAGGGATTCGTCTTTTAAAGACAGCGGGGCTCGAACAGAGGCCGAGATCCTCGATAATATCCATCTCACGAACCAAAATATATCAAAATGAGAGAAAACAAAAGTAGTGAAAAATAAGAACCACATCTGCAATAAAGAAAAACAAAAATCAAATATAACAATTATTACATGATAAGGCCCTAGACAAATAATTGCATTTATTTTAACAGTATTTAAAGGAACATTAGCAAGGCTGCGGATTATGACTAGTAAGACTGGAGGACTCGTACAATTTAAAAAAAACTCATGATTATTATGTGTATGATCCGGACTTGGCTAATATATATATATATATGTTTGAGGAGATTCATTTATATTTGTTCAGTCTCTAAAGGTGCTTTGAGGTCGGTCCATCGTTTATGGAAGCAAGGTTCTCTGAGGATGCGTTGAGTGTGATTCCCTGGAGGTTAGAATCCGAGAGTAATTCCTGCTTCAGTTTCCCTGAGGAAGAGCTCATGAATTCCATCCATCGTTGAACGTCTGCCGGAGGCAGAGGAGGCTTCGGCTCGCACTCAGGTCCCTCATCATGCCTTCAACGTCGCAGTTCCCTATGTAGCAGTGGGAGTAGGCTATGGCTCTGACAAAGTGATCTCCGGGGGTGATGAAGCGATGTTCAAAGTATATTGAACTCTCATCCCACCAAACAACCCGAGAGATGACGGAAAACATGCAAAATAGGTTGATAGATCGGCGGTATCTAGAAAGCAGAAGAAGAAAAAGAAAATTATTATAGGAATTGTTAATTGACATTATACATGCTCAATTACATTTTACTTAGTAAAGGACTCTAACACAAAACTCTAATACATGATAGGAAAATGATGATGCACGGAAAAAATGGCCCAAATCCATGGATAATTAAGTATTTGTAAATATTGTACAAACACTATGTCTTATCTAAACTGAGTAAGCAATTCCTCAATTTAGATGAAAAATAGTGTTTGTACAATACTTACGAGTATTCCATTCAAATTCTTGCCTATCCATGTATTTGGACCTTTACCTCGTGCGTTACAATTTATCTTATATGTGTTTTTGCCTATATGGTTCGATAGAATTGCAGTGTCCGACAGGATATAAATAAGCATTATAGCATTAAAATTAGTCACTCGAACCTAGGATCTTATCAATGAGGTAGATCAAAAATGACCATCCCCTCTCAGGAGTACTCGAAGCTGCACCCACAACATTGAGAGTTGAACAACACGCCTTAACGTACACGGCTATCGCGCTCATTTTGGTTTGGGTCATTTATTTCTGGTTCATTTCCTCCTAAGCCGTTTTTTCCTCGATCAGGTCTTCCTAATATGGCCTCAGAGAGCTATCGCTTACCACCACTGTGTGGGATGTTGTTGCAAGACTTATTACAAGAGCATAGCAGAAGTCTGTGTTTTTGTAATATTGAGGTGAACATGATATTGGATGATTTTAGTAATAAATTCATGGGTTTTGCTTTTCAATATACCATAATGACTGACATCATGCAATCGAGGGCAGTATTCGATAGAGGTTTTTTTCAAATGCAGCGGAGTATTCATTATCAACAATAGCGCCTAAATATAAATCCTATACCCAACAATCATGGTTTTAAATGCTATTAAAAGTATAGGATATAAGGGATGGGTTGCTCCCTTGTAGAAGGATCTATCAAATACCTCCCAAAAAAAGGCTCTAAAAGAAGACTGTCAGTGGGATTTAGCGAAATATTAAGCATTTTTTTATTATTTGATTAATATTATTAGATTTAAATGAGCTTTAATTTAAGAATGAATTGGTGTTATTTTTAAGTAATTTTCAATATTAATTTCTATAACAAATGTCTTCATTTTGAACATTCTGAATGCAACACGATTTGGATTGGATTCAACGCTTTCATTAAATATCCAGGAAATATTTTACATTCGTGTAGCAGCTATAGGCAATTGAATTCTATAGACAGATGGGTGATAACAGATGATTGACTGCCTATACAGTCTAGTCTGTGTTAACGTCCATCCTACTTTTCTTTCATTGAAAAAATAAGTATTTCCGTTCATTATAAATATATTGAATGGTAAATAATTATTTGCAATTAATGAACTACGTAAGTATTTTACCTAATGGAAGCCGATCGAATAACGCAGTACATATTAGGTCGATCCACTCTCCGTGTGAATATATATGATCCCAGGCCGCTCCGCAGAAAGAAGTCAAAGCGAGCAAAGTCCAGCTCCCTCAAATAACGCACATTATTCATATGTCCCATGAAGTCCAAGTCCTGCGTCGAGCAAATCCCATAAATGACCCCTTCCTCCTCCCCTATCTTCTTTATCCTTCGACCAAACCGAGAGCTGATGAGGACATAGGATAGCCGGAGGAACCAAGGGACGTCGAAGAGAAGAAAGGAGGCAGCGACTCCCAGAGCTGCAGCCTTATATCGCCATTCCATAATGACTATATGAACATTGCAGCATTAATCAATAATTAGTTCACTTTGATTCAGAGCTATACTTTCTCAATAGCTCATCTTATAAGTTCAAACACTTCTATTTATTAAAAACTTCATCTATAAAAAAGGAAATCAAATTTGTTAATAGATATTATTTTTTATTTCTTATATAAATAAATGGCATACCTTATAGCTCGAGTCTCATGCGAACATAAATAAAGGACTCTATAGTGGAGTAGGAATCCTTACATGCTCAAAGAAACTGCAGTTCCTTCTTTTTTCCCTTCCTCTTCATTTCAGGAGGGTAGAAGAAAAAGTAAGAATATAAAATATCGACAGCAGTCTTGCTGCAAAAATAGAAAGCCGAGATCGAGAAAGGTAGCTTCTTCCATGGTAGTATTGAGAAGGAGGATTCCACCTTATATTCATTTATCCTTTTTCGTAGGGATGATTGGCATCGGAGGAATCGGAGAGAATGCCGTATTTCCTCATCAAAAGGTTCCTTCCAAATGTAATGGGTATATTCGGTGATGAAATGGATAAATAGAAAGTGCAAAAACATATACTATACTATAATCCTCCATTCTGATATGATAATATGGTGTCATGATCCTTAAAGAGTGCCTTGCAAATTTTGGGTTTCTTGAGAAAGGAATAATGAATGGCTTAAAAAAATGGCAAGCCCACAAAAACAATAACATGGATTCATCAAAAAACATACGGAACTTTTTAAATTTTGAAAACTCACAAAACCTACTACTTTAAAGCAAAATATATATAAGTCAATTTATTTTTAAGGAGAATATAAATATTTATGTTCCCCTTGAATAATTTTACTTTTGTTTCTTTGTGCTTTCTTGATAATAAATATTTATTTAAATAATAATAAAGTTAACATCATAGTTGCTTAACAAATGATTTTTTTCTTCCTATATTAAAATATATTATGTATATGATATACATAATATATTTTATTATAGGAAGAAAAAAATCATTTGTTGAGTAACTATGATGTTAACTTTATTATTATTTAAATAAATATTTATTATCAAGAAAGCACAAAGAAACAAAAGTAAAATATTCAAGGGGAACATAAAGATTTATATTCTCCTTAAAATAAATGACTTAATATATCTTGCTTTAAAGCAGTAGATTTGTGAGTTTTCAAAATTAAAAAATTAAAAGCTTGTGAGCGTTCAGCTTTTTTTGCGTTCAGCGTTTCAAAAAAAAATAGCGTTCCGTTCAGCGTTCCGTTCAATGTTTTTGCGTTCAGCGTTCAATTCATTTAAAAAAGAATTTCCCAAAAAAGTACTGCGTAGTGATGATTTTTTTTTTAGAAAATAATTTCCGAAAAAAGTACTGCGTAGTGATGACGTTTTTTTAGAAAAGAATTTTCGAAAAAAGTAATGCGTTGTGATGACATTTTTTTTAGAAAAGAATTTCCAAAAAAGTACTGCGTAGTGATGACGTTTTTTAGAAAAGAATTTCCGAAAAAAGTAATAGTAATGCGTAGTGAAAATGTTTGGAAAAATTAAACGCTGAACGCAAAACTCTTTTTTTTTTTGCGTTCAACGTTTTAAAAAAGTTGCGTTCCGTTCACAAGCCTGTATATCAAAACCGAAAAGAATACATAAATATACGAACCGGAGTAGATACGTAAGAAAAATACATGAATAAATATTAAGCAATTTTTTAAATTGCTTATCACAAGTTTAAGCAAATTTATCGTAATCGCAAATGTAAAGAAAGTCTGTTGAAGTTTTTTACTGTAATAGTGGAATTTTTTTTTTTAAACATAAATTTTATTAGTTTTCTTCAATATTGAGTCGTTATCAATTTGGAAAAATTTCCTTCGATATTCTGAAATTTATTTCGTAATCATTCTTTCACATCATTTTTAAGGTCCAGTATGTTTGTCCCGTCTATTGTAAGGGAATATATATATATATATATATATATATATATATATATATATATATATATATATATATATGATAATTCTTATTTAACGTTTTTTAACGTCGGATTTGAGAGTCGGGCTGCCCCTAGGATTTTACTTTACTGCATAGATATCATCTTGTGAAAGTTAGAACGAAATCGAATAATGGGAGTATCCGCTCAACGGGCCCAAAAGTTATTTTGTAAACTTATGATGTAAATTTTTTTTTCGCCATTCGATCGCCTCTAATGTCCTCAATTTAAATGCTATGTTCAAACAATTTGCAGCAAAATGTAGTATGAATGCAATGATTCCAAATCAGTTTTTATTTTTTATGTATATCTAAAATTGTACGAGAAATTTAAGGTTTGAATAGTCATTTTTATGGAAAATACCCCAAAATGAACATTTTGAAGCTTTATTATTTCGTTTGATTTTAGAAATAAACCGGAATAACTTAATATAATGTGTCAAAGGTTATCAGATTGTTAGTTAGTCATTTAAAAGTTGTAAAAGCAGCAAATATAGAAAAAACATGAAGATCAAAACCTCAAAATCCTTCCTACGAAGGGCATCGTCGGCCATAGGAAATCACTAATAAAAGTATTAAAAGATCGTTCCGGAAATCAGAAACGCATCCCAATTACTGCCATTGGAAAAACCTTGTATCTACAGGCAATCTTTTCGTAAATCGTACAAACATTTTTGTCAATAAAACGGATCATCTTCAAGCGTAGAATGAGGCGTCTATACTCCGAATGTTGAAGGCTGGACATCTACTCCGTGAAGTCTCTCACCTCAGCGAGGGTATCCATTTCAAAGTTTGTACGAGAGGAGATTACCTGAAGACACAAGGATTCTCCAATGGCAGTATGTGGGATGCTTCCAATGCGTTTTTGGATTCCGAACGACTATTAGATGATTCTATCGTGAGTAAAGTATTACAAAGAACCTATTTTTGTGATAAATCCCAAAAATAAAAATAAAAGAAGAAGGTTTCATGATTGAATGCTGTTTTTGATAAAAATTGTGGCTAATCTTAAAAATTATTAAATTTTTACCAAATCAATACCATTGCCGTCTTTTTTATTCAATTACATTTCGTTTGGTAGATAAATAACATTTAATTTGCTATTAAATCAAAGAACCTACTAATTAATGATATTAAATCTGTTATGAGCTTTCGTCGATGCCTCCAGACCATAAAGATAAATATTTATATTCTCCTTGGTCCAAACTAACCCAATCTAAGGTACTGGAGTTTTGGACTTCCACCCCCCAGACAATCAAAGCCCGGTGAGTGATTGTCGGGGGGTGCTAGTCCAGTGGGTGATTGCATGGGGGAAGGAGAATATAAATTTATATTCTCCTTGGTCTGGGGGTGGTATCTTGTTACGATGGTACGAACCATATAGGGTAATTCTTGAATTGGATAGAGGAATAAATATCAGTGATGTCCATATTTAAAAAACAAAATATATCCGTAGCATAGAGATATAAAGATATAGAGAGCTGATTCCCCAATTGCAGAGAACAGCGTTCTGTTGTTTATTTTGAACACACAGAAATGCAATTGGGGAATCAGCTCTCTATATCTTTATATCTCTATGATCTGTAGCAGAGATGAAGTCATTGATAGCTTATATTTTTCATTCCCTTCTCATCTTTTGCACCTTGCTTTATAATAGTCCACTTAGCCAAGGTCTCTATAATGTTTGGGCAATACAAAACAAACATGTAATCCTAGCAGTATACCAAAGAGCATATATATATAGAAGGTTAGCTTTCAGGCAAGCGCTATTGGTTAATTATGTTAACAACGACCACTTGAGGCGCTCCTATTTACAGAAAGATAAATATATAAAAACAACTAAGAATTTGTACATGATCCCTGGAGTTGGGAGATGTAAATGCCTAATTTTATTCGTATTAATTAATATACATCTTATATAAAAAAATTCGTGATTTAAAAAAATTAAAAAATTCCTTGAATAAATTGGATATCACTCAGTAATACTAAGCGTGAATGAAATCTTTTTGTTTAATATATATATATGATGAAATGATAAATAATAAGTATCAAGAAATAAACAAAAGCTCTATTGGTAATAGTAATCCTCGAACGCATGACGGCGCCACCATCACCATTCGCCCAAAATCTTGTAGCTGGGTCTCTAGTTATATATACTCTTTGATATTATATAGAGGCATAGAATACTAGACTAGATGTTTTGAAGGATGGTGTCATTCCCTCAAAATGGCCTAATGCCCACTTATCTCTCTTCGAAAAGGCAACTCCGAGGCCAACGCTATTCTTGACCATGGGTCTCAAATAGAAATAGAAGCAATGTAGAGATCAAATTAACTAGTGTATTTAGTTCTTCGAGACAAGGATGCAAAGAGGGTATACAAATAGAGATAAACAACAAAACTTTAAATAAGAGTGCGTAATAAATATAGATGCAAACTATATTTGAGGTCCAATTAACTCCGTTCACATTCAAAGTGCAACCTTTTCCATGAGCACTCTACATCAGATGTATTTTAAACCCGCTTCCTCCTGATAGGACTCTCGTGGCGATCAGTCGTGGACGTAAGTGCCCTAACATACGAAGAACTGTATGGATCCCGAGAGTGCCTTGGGGATCCAGACCGGTGGGGAATCCAGAGTACTGTAGGATCCGGAGTGCATCAAGGATCTTTTGTAGCCAGGGGAGGTTATCCAGATGAAAGACCGTAGGGAAATGTCGTCCAGCAAAGATGATCCGGGAAGTCCGTAATTGTCCGAATTAACAACAAAGTCCTGAGCTATTATTATTCTTATGTTATTGTTCATTCCTCACGAAACTACCTTACCTACCGTAGCTCAATGATCATAGGTAGGGCTTGCCGGTTGGATTTTTTCTTACCGCGGTCGGTAATCAACAAATTCCGCGTTTTGCGATATACCGCTATATTTATACCCCCCCCCCCCCCCCCCCGCCCCACCAACACAACAAGGCGCAAGACTGGGTTAACTAATATGCATATTTATTTATCTTCAATACAAACAAGTGCAAATTACTCATGGAACATTAATGTGAATATTTTTTCCTTCAACATTTCTTAAAATTTCAACATTCAACAACTAGAAGAACTCAACCTCTATTGCAAAACAAAAAAAGCTTTTTCTTTCTCCCTCTTTTTGATCAAAGGTTGTTTGAATTTCGTTTTGAGAAGGTGAATAGGCCTACTGGTTTATGACCGCCCCCCCCCCCCACCCGGCGCCCCACCAAACATATAACATCCACATATACAGGTCAATGTTTCAATTTTTTTGGCCGGTCATGACGGTGACGT
>CP045901.1:13108755-13133334 GCA_013387185.1 Caligus rogercresseyi
AAATTTTCAGCACTTTTTCGACTTCAGAGCCCATTTTTGACATTGAAGGAATGAAGTAATGAAAAGAAATAATTGGATTTAGCTTAGGTCAAAGTACTACTATTGCAATTTTTACTCTTTGTCTCTGGCACATTTAGACTTTACAATATGTGTCATTTATGTGTATCAACTTATGTTTTTAAATTAAGAAAAATGCTCTTTCAACAACATATATTGATTACTGATAGAAACATTGTACATATTATTTTAACATAATGATGTACATGAAAAGATAAATACGTGTAAATTGCACCTTGCTTAACCATTTTCGGCACAGGGATAAAATAAGTGTGATTATATATTTGTTGAGTTAAATCTTTAAGTGTTCCTATTAATTATATGAATAGAGAATAATATTTTACTGAAATGAAATCGATTTGTGATTCGTGGATTATTATACGTCAGCAATAACAAAATAATGTAATAATTATTTAGAGAATCATTTAAATAATATACCACCTATTTTTTCAACTTCAGGGCTAAAACTTCCGTTTTTTCGAACTCCTGGAATGCTGAGATGCAGGGAGGTCTCTCTTCAAAAGTGCAACAGTAGTCAGCCATCATGACTGCGTTTCCAACGACCCTGATACCTGTCTCCTTCCCCTACATGTCCTGATGTAATCTTTCTCCCTGCTCGTCACTGATTGAACCCATGTTATCAAGAAACCGGCCCATTGAGAAAATAGGTAATGCACCTTGATGCTCATGTTGCAGTCCAGGTTTCAGAAAGCAATCAGGATGTTGTGACTAATTTTTGGTAGTTTCTGGCCTGATTTTTGCTAAGAAAATTCATCACGACCTGAACAAATACCTTCCACGCTTCCAGTTCTAAATTGTTCATTGAGTTTTCGAACTCTGGATCCCTGGTGAGTGACGGGTCTGAGGACCGTCAAAGATGCCAGCTCACAATTTCGCCATGTCAATCCGGGAAAAGTTTGGCACAAGTAAGTAAATCAATTCCCTCCTTGTCCACAGTCTTGGCCAACTGCTTCATTAAGCCAAGCTTGATGTGCAGTGGAGGGAAAATTATTCGGTCTATGCTCACCAGAGGGTTGTTGATGATTTTCCTTTCTTTGTAAGGCATCAATTCCTCCAGCATAGGCCAGTCTTTCTTTTTGTAATGCTGAGCACAGTCACTATTTTTTAACAATTTATTGCTACACATCATATACATATATTCAGTACGGGCACATGTTAATCTTACAAAAACTTGTGGTGCCCTCGCAATAGCGTCTCCTCCTATTGCAGTCCGTCCTGATTGATGTTCATTGAAGGATGTTTCTTGATCCATTGGCCGATGTCTGTGTTTGTTAAGAACTTAGCCAGGTCAAGAACTGGAGTACCCTTGAAAGGGTCTCGAATTGTCCAGGAGCAGTGACCTTTCCAATTCAAATCGTAGACACTCGTTTGCTAGATGAAGAGGATCCTCATCGGCTTGTCCACAGCCTCGACTGAGAGGGCTAACTTTAGGGTGCATCAAGTAGTAATGCTGACGAAGGAGACAATGTCCACTAGTAAATTGAATTAAAGAATTAATTTTTCCTTTGAATAGTCCAAGAGACGCTTCCATTGAAAAAGTTTTACTCTAGGAAGCATTGCACGTCTTTGACGACAATAGTCCAGATCTGTCCACAAGTTTGCCACTTTTCTATATAGAAGTTTCCTTAAGGAAGGCCATATCATAGCCAACCTTTTATTCTGTGCTGACCAGCTCGTGCAAGCATGTCGGCTACCTCATACCAGTCACACCACTGTGACCCTTCACCCAGCAGAGTGAAAGAGGTACCTCCTTTGTAATCGATCTAATCTACTCCTTTGCTTCCTGGACGAGGCTACTATTGGTCTCGATCGATCTCAAGGCACCAATTGCAGATTGAGAGTCAGACCAGATACAAAATCCAGTTTTCGACTATTTGCTCCGGTTATCTTTTATCCAGGATAAAGTTTCCTTTTTAGCATAATCTTCCGCTTGGAAGATTGTGTTTTGTGGAGCAAGTGATATCGAGGCTTCACCAACCAGATGATCTTCTTTTGACGTCTTGATTTCTAAAACTTATTTAGGGGGTGTTACACTGCAGAATCAGAAAATGGCACCCGCTTCTTTTTATCAGGTCAGGTTTTCATGTTATGTATGAATGCGTGTTTTCTGGTTAATGCTAAGTATTTAAATGTCACTTCAGACGGCGATGTTATATTGCTCCATTCATATTAGTCGAGAGCGGAGACTTAAAAATACTTTAGACAAACGCCAGTGCTTTTCATTACTATCCACGAGAAGATGCCTATTTTTGTTTTACAAATGAACAAAATGTCTTCGGCTGGAAGATCGTGTAGATATAAACCCGATGTGTTCTGCTCAGGGTATGTAAAAAACGGTTAAAAACCGGGGTTTTTAACCGGGTTTCTTTCGGGTTTTTCAAAAATTTGGTTTTTTTTACATACCCTGGTTCTGCTACATATGTGGGGAATACACCATTCTTCTAATAGGAAAACTAGTCACAAGTTTTATAAACCGTGCTTACCATGCTTATTTTTGCATTAAACTAAGCGACCAGAATAAAAATTAGCCACCACATATAGTAGTACAGTATTCACCGCATAATCGGGACAGGCTGGGAGTAGCAATAACGGCCCCTTTAAGCGGGGTGCCCGATTTCGCGATGAGCTCTCGCCACACACTCACGGCATCATCAGTTCTATTTAAAAAAGAATTATGAATAAAATATTAAAACAACTGTGAGACAAAGCTTGACATCCAATGCACCCTATTAACATTTGACTGCATCCAACATCATGATCATGGCAACTTTTTTCATTTTGTTGTTTGCATCCCTCACATTAAATGTATTAGGCCAGTTATTATACAAAATAAAATGTCAGATTCACTTTGGGGTAAAGAACGATTCTAGAGTACGTTGTTTTTTAGCATTTGCCACTTGCGTATACACGACTGATTCAATTTTGGAGACCATCGGTAGAAGTTCATGAAGACCATTTTCCTCAGTGAACTGACGGAGAAGATCCATCATTAGCACCTTCTCCCGGCTTGTTAATAGTCGTATCTCCTCAGGCTCAACTTCGTCAACCTGGTCAGTAGAACACCCTGCACTGTTCTCTCGTGCCACTTCCAACAGTTCTTTATTAGAGAGCTCTCCACTCTCTCTTCTCTGATTACACAACTCTTCATGCTTACTTCTTCTCTCTCCCCCCTCCCCCTCATTTCACTCAGTGACTGACACATTTTGTGTATAAATCAAAGATCACTTGAAAAAAATGTGTCCCGTTTATCAGAGGCTTGCGCCCGATTATCCAGTAAAAATGACGTGCACTGGAAGTGTTTCTGGGAGGCGTATGTCATTTAAGCGAGGTACCCGATTATCAGGTGCCCGATTATGCGGTGAATACTGTAGTAGTAGTAGTAATGATATATTTCAGGGAACCTAAAACTCAAGTCTATAAAAATTCCTAGCTCTAACATGCACCGAAACTCTACGTCGATGGACAATTGGCAAGAACAGTCTGAACTTTGGAATTCCCATGGTATGGAGGCAGCCAACAAACCATGTCACGGACTGCTACTTCTGTGCTATTGATTTGAATAGGATCAGCAGAAAAAACAAGTGTTTTTCAGTGTACTTAATTCCTTTTTATTTTAATGCATAACAAATCCAATCAGGTTCAATGAGCGGCAATCCAAATTATTTGAAGAGAGCCTTCTACGATTGCTATTTCTTTAAAGATATTTTCCGTAATAATACAACTTCTAAAGGGTGATTTTTTAAGAGTTGTGTTTTTAAGAATCGAATAAAACACTTAAATTTGCAGCATAGAATCAAAAATTTTATTGAAATCAATAAATTAGCCTTTGCCATTTACGTTTTAAAGATAACTTCATTTAAATGTTGTCCGCGGCTCCGTTTCACATGGTCCATTCGGAAGGTCCAATTTTGCGTCACTTGTTCGATCATTTCGGGCTGTATTCTACGAATCACGCGTGTTATGTTATCCTGTAAGGCTTCAATCGTGTTCGGCTTGTCCACATAGACTAACGACTTTACATAACCCCACAAGAAATAATCAAGAGGCGTTAAATCGCACGATCTTGGTGGCCAACTTACAGGCCCATTCGTGAGATAAGCTGCTCACCAAATTCATCCTTCAACATGTTCATTGTTTCACGAGCTGTGTGGCATGTGGCGCCGTCTTGTTGAAACCACATGTTAACCAAGTTCAACTCAGCTAACTGGGGCAAAAAAAGTCGTGTATCATGGCTTGATAGCGTTCGCCGTTGACGGTAACGTTTCTTCCACGATCATCTTTGAAGAAAAATGGACCGATGATGCCACCAGCCCATAAACCACACCAAACTGTCGTTTTTTCGGGATGCATCGGTAATTCATTTATAGCATGTGGCTGTTCATCACTCCAGATGCGACAGTTTTGCTTATTTACGTATCCGTTGAGCCAGAAATGAGCCTCATCGCTGAACACAATTTTTCGATAAAACAGCGGATTTTCATCGAGCTGTTCTAACGCCCATTCACCAAACATTAGACGTTGTGGTAGGTCATTAGGCTTCAATTCTTGCAGAAGCTGAATTTTATAGGCTTTCAAACCCAAATCGACACTTAAAATTTTCCATGTGGTTGAGTAACACAAGCCCAATTGCTGAGAACGGCGACGAATTGACATTTCACGATTCTCATTAACACTGGATGCTACGGCTGCAATATTCTCTTCAGTACGCACTGTACGCATGCGAGTCGATGGTTTAATGTCCAGCAAAGTAAATTTCGTGCGAAATTTGGTGATAACAGCACGAATTGTCGATTCACAAGGTCGATTATGACGACCATAATATGGTCGTAACAAGCGATGCACATTTTTCACAGAGCACGAATTTTGATAATAAATTTCAACAATTTGCAATCGTTGCTCATTTGTAAGTCTTTCCATGATGAAATGGCAGAGTATACTGAAAACTTTCCACTTTAACAGCTGACGTTAGGACGCCATTATCAATCAGTGCTGCCAACTGAAAAACTTAACTCTTAAAAAATCACCCTTTAAATCAAAACTTACATTTTCAAATCTTTCATCTGGAACGAGATCCTTTTACGATTCAGATTATCTTTCCATTCTAATACCTCTAATAAAAAAAGAAGAAATTGGGTAATGATTTCAACTTGGCTAGTTGCTGCTCTATATCTTTCTTAACCAATTTCTCGATAACTTTAAATATGGCTGGAAGGGTATAGATAAGGGTGGTAAGATGCTGTAAACACTTTGAGTACCCAAAATTGCCCAGAGATGATGAATTTAAGTAGACTGTATAATTTATAATGAAATATCTACGAGGGAAAGGATATTATAAATACCAAGCTTAAAGTACTCTACTTTGGTCTCCCAAGCGTGAAATAAATACGTGTGTGAAAATATTGTATTTGGATTAAGCGATGAGATGTGAAAAAGATAGAAAGAAGGAAAACCTCCTTATTTATACACAAAATGTAAGATGAGCGCTGTCGATCCATAGGATTGGTTGAAAAGCGCGCTCACGATATTCCCTCCAAAACACACCTATATCATAATATAATAATAAAAAACCCTCCCTGCGTAGGAAGGGAAAAGGAATAATGAATGTCTTCTCGTTGCTATGAACGAGAGCGTAACAGGACTAGCACCCCCCAGACAATCACCCCCTGGACTAGCACCCCCCGGACATTTACCCCCCGTTAGTAATATTTATTATCTCTTAAAGTCCACTTATCAAGTTAACTATGTTTTCCAGCTATTAACAAAGGTGACGTCACTGGTTAACCACTTTCTTGATCTCCTTTTCCGCTGCTTGCGAAGACTAATGGGGACTTTGATATCTTAAAAAAGCCACAGGAACACGTTTTTGGGTGTGAAGAAATGAATATAATAGATTGAGAATAAAATTTATATGTCAACTTATTTGAGTGGATGAGTTTTGGATCATAGTCTTCGATTTAGGACAAGTGGTTCCTTGATGAAATCTTAGAAAATAGCTTAGGACCTATATGAGATAAATAAAATATCTTGAGTTGATAGGTTACAAACTGTATGATTGTCTAGTTGTACATAAGTAGCCCAGATATAAGGTCTATGACACGAAATTTGCAAATTTATGCACATTTAATTAATACATATTCCAATTCTAAAGGACTGGGACTGCGTACTAACCAGTGACGTCAGACCCCTACGACAATTTTAACATGCTCTTCTCATTTTTTTTAAATTATATATTTATATTTCTTTATTTATTTCCATGCATGGTTTGAGATGCTTCATTGATCGTCTTTTAGTAATTTTTTTTATCTTTCTCTTAGTCGTCTTTTCTTCCTTAATTCGTAATGATGATGTCAGAAGCATCTCTATCTGATGTTTATATGGATCAATTGGAACTGGTTCCACTGACATGGTAGCTGCTTTCCCAGGAATAACTTCATCCTCTTCGAACTTTTCTTTGTGACAGGGTCGGTTTTTCTCAGGAGATCGGTACACCTGATCTGGTTGTACACCCAGAACAGGGACTTTCAACGTCTGATCCAGACTTCCAGCACGTCTACATTGATCTGTTGATTTGGACTTCATTATTTCTTTATCAGTAACGTTTGCCTCCAATAATGCAATTTGTCTGACGGAACGTTAAACATTTTGTCCGTTTGTCAATTTTAATGTTACTGGTGTGACAACATTATCTTTATTTTTATGTATTTGTGTAATATTTGCCAGTTTCCACACTTTCTTTTCTAGTGTGTCCGGTTTTAATATTACTACGTCTCCTTCATATAAAATGTTCTTTTGACGACCATGAATCAGTAAATTTGGTGTTATAGCTGTTGACGCCGTAGAATCTTGATTTATAGTTCCTAATGGTCGATCATTGATAATGCTTGTGAGCTCTATCACTAAGTCTCTATTTGTCGGATGGTTAATTTATTTATTTGTGTAGCTATTTGAATTGTTTTTTAAATATGCCCACCATCCTCTCCGTTACCCCATTTCTCTAGGGTGCTTCAGGCTTAGAGTACATACTCCCACTCAATAGTGGCGTCTCCATTAAATTTATGCCCTTTTATCTTGTCAAATTTGACGTTTGCAATAAGTTCTTTTAAGTGAACATTTGCTTTTTAAATTAGTAGTATTATCAGAATAAAACTTAATTGGTCTTCCACAATATATCGTGATTTTTCACTCCAATTATTACAGTTACTAACTGAGGCTTAAATCCAGACCGCCGTAAGCTGTAATTACGACTTCTGGGTTTTAAATAATTAATTTCTTGTTATATATCTGGCAAGCTGAGGCTCAAGACTGGGCCGTCGTATATCCGACTCTGGGTTTACAATGAAGTTCAGTTTCTTTATATATATTGTAAGTAAATGTTTAAAATTAGACCGCCGTAGGCTGTAACTACGACTTCCGGGCTTACTGATTTTTAATTTTTGTGTCTATCTTGCAAGCTGAGGCTCAAGACCAGACCGTCGTAATTTCGACTCTGGGTTTACAATGAAGTTCAGGGTTCTTGCAGTATTAAAAAGAAAAATCCATGATTAACTCAAGGAAACCACAATTTAATTGACACTTCGACACTTGGTTCAAGTTGGTTGAAGGACCATGTAAAAACTGTGATTGGTGAGAAGTTTAAGAGTTGGGACAGTTTTATACTTGTCTGCGATTGTGTTGAATACATGATCATCAAACGCTCGGAACACAGGGGGATGCAGTTTCTTGGATGCTGCAATTTAAGCGATTCTGCAATTTCAGACAACTTCAACAACTTTCAGGGTCTCATATGACCCATTGCCAAAGTCATACGAGACGTGATCTCCAGCCAAATAAAATTTCCTCATCCTCTCGAGAACATCTTCCGGGTACATCTTGTCCTGTCTTCCTAGCGTCGAAAGGCTGTTTTGAAGCCGGGCCACACAGGTGTCTGACAAGCAACACCACGTTCCTGCACATCAATTGTTGTTGCTCGACAAGAAACACAAAACCTCCGGATATCAGGACTTGACCCAGTCCTCTCAAATCCAGTCGACAAGAGAGATCCCTTGGACTCGGTTGGGGTTTTGTGCGAAAATATCATCCAGAGCATTTATTTCTTGTACGGAGGCTGCATAGGGTTATGATGTGGACATATAAAAAACGGTTCAAAGAAGATTCGCCCCTGGTGAATTCGCCACCGGGTAGTTCGCCCCTGGAGTCTTTGCCGCCTAGAGTGTTCGCCGCCTGGAAGCTTTGCCCCCACAAGTCCGGAATTACAATCCAATCAGATATGTCTACATATGTTTGGTGAATAATGAGTGAGGAGAGAGCCATCCTAAAAACATCCAGTGACGTCATACTAGTTATTCGTCAATTCAGAAATACGTTACTGGTTAATTAAACTTCTTTCTTTTCTCCATCATGCTCTTAATATTAGCGTTATATTTTAATGTTAATATTAAGAGGAAGACGGGAAGAGAAACAAGTTTGAACACCCAGTGTTCAGGTCTCGTATTTATAAATGAAAGAATGTACAATTTTGTAGAATGAATGTAAATTTCTAGAAATATTTTCTAAATACATCAATATGTTATTTTAATCATAATTTAAAACTTGGGTACATAGCCTCTCGGAAAGTTGTTTATATTTTTTGTTGACCGACGGTGTATCTCCTCTGTGTACATCACACATTTTTTTAATGAGTAGGTCTCTTCTTTTTTATATTACATTAATGAATTTCCATAAATTTGGGTGACTTGGTGATTATACTTTGCAAGGCGTTATGAAACCCTTTGTCGCTGTTATTGGATCTTATTGATTTATTTTGAGCACGTTCCACCATATTCCATAAGGGGACTGGAAATGAAGGTTGAATTCTTCGGTGCCTCTCACCAACTCCTCTTACTCCTCCAATGTATGTAGTTTCAAAGTACGAAACTAATTCCTGAGGAAGATCGTCGTCATCAGAAAGCTCCATGAAGGCGTCCACAACTTCATCCTCCGGTATAAAGTCAAGAGCGGTGAAGCATTTAATTTTGGTATTGAACTCGGGGTCCGTACAATACCTCTCTCTTAGGCCAATATTAACAACATGTCTGTATATATTTTTTGCCAGGTGGAAAAGACATCCTGATAAATTGGCTTGAGGAAAAACTTCCTCAAAAGCGCTGATCACTCCTTTTTCGATATCCATCATTACGTTTTCTGGGTCCCAAATATTAGGATCCTTTGATCATCCATTTCTCCACTATCATAGAGGAGAAAATTTCCCCACTATCTAAGGTTCTATACTCAAAGGGGATAGAGTATCCGCTCCTCTCCGAAGGAATAGGTGGAGCACTATTGCACTTTGTCTCCACTTCCGAGTATTACGGGACAAAGACGAAGTCTTGAGAATGGCCATGGCATTAGCATCCAGGGTAGATGTCGATTGCGCAACAATAGTGCGCGAAGAGTGCATTGAGATCTTGGCCAATGCTCGCATAGACACTTTTGCGTCTTCGACCCCCGGGAGAGATGAATTTGAAGGGTGTTCATGTTCGCCAAAACTTTTAACGATTTTTATATCATTTCCTCTCCTTCGGATGAAACCCGGGTTTTGCATCCAATAGTAATGCATTTCCAGTGGGTTTTTATTCTACACTTTTGTCCATCCTGTAGACATAGGACAGGTCATCCACCAACTTGAATCCACCTCTGCAGCTTTGAATTAATCGAACCATTTTTTTAAAATAATATCTGGCGAGTATAAAATTGGAGAGGCTTCTTTTTCACAATATTTTCGAAAGAAGAACGCCCACACTGATGCTCTAAGCATTAACGGAATTACAAGCTTGATGTAGACGCCCATGACAAAGGTTGTATTATCGAGCGGATCTACTTGTTTTTTTAATGCGGGGCGAAATCTCCATCAACAAAGCAATAATAATCATGAAATTGGGTTTCATTCAGGGATTCAGGGAGTAGGAAAGAACAAACGTAAGAAAATATCCATTGACATAATATTGTTCATTTATCAGCTCAGGATTACGTCACTGGTTGTTCAAACTTCTTTCTCTTTCTGTCTTCCTCTTAATATTAACATTAAAATATAACGCTGATATTAAGAGGTTAAGAGTATGATGGAGAAAAGAAAGAAGTTTAATGAACCAGTAACGTATTTCTGAATTGACGAATAAGTAGTATGACGTCAATGGATGTTTTGTAGGATGGCTCTCTCCTCACTCATTATTCACAAAACACACCTACTTATGTAGATTGTAATTCCGGACTTGTGGGGGCAAAGCTTCCAGGCGGCGAACACTCGAGTCGGCAAAGACTCCAGGGGCGAATCTTCCTAGAACCATAAAAAACGTTTGCCCTATACTTTTCACCCAGGTGGGAGGATCGGACTTTTTCCTAATGGAAACATCCAGTTTTATCCATTCCTTGAGGAGTGTCTGTGGAATAATTCCGGTCACCACAGTGTCACGATTGACTTGATCCAGGAATGCGTCAAATATTGGTGTGTCTTCGTACTTCTTTTGAAACAACTGAGCCAGTGTCTTTGGAAACGTAGAAGAGGGTCTAGTGGCCGAGAGGGGATCATTTTCATGAAGAAGTTCTTTGCTCGTCCCCAATGTCTAGTCACCAGATTGCGTCGATATTTCCGCTTTGCACAGAAATCCAAGAAATTGTCAACCTCATCTCGGATAAGAGGTGATCCGAGACTGTAGTCCTTTAGATGAATTTGTTTCAGATGCTTCACCTGTCGAGCCAAAAGCTCTTCACCAAGATCCTGCTGGTCTACGTATTCTTCGGTGTTTTCTTCTAGTAGTGTATCCATAATGTGGAAATCTGGCTCCCTAACATATCCGACATGCTGTGAAATCGTTCCCTCTTTGGAATTACCAACCAAATCCCCTTCAATGGGGTCCTGAATACCTCACCGCGTTTAGAGGAGCTCATGTCCATATATTACGGGAAGAGCCGTTGTCAATTCCCTCTATGAGAATTTGAAGTCGACATTCCCCTCTCATTCAGAGCCTTAGGCTGTTCCAGTGTGCTACCGGAGCGCATTATAAGATACGAGCTATAATAGTGGATCAGGAAATAAACTACAGAGATACAACATGTGGGGGAGACGGGTCAGGAGGATATTCGTCTGCGGTCTTGCGCCTTTCCCCGAACTCTCAGGTCCGTTTCAACACCAGAATTGATCTTACAGGGATCAACCTCAGGGGCAGCACACCAGGAGGACCTCCTGCTTTATCTGCCCTGGGCAGAATGAAAAAATCATGTATTAATTATGAGACTTGCTGGAGGGAGCCATCCGATCTGTCTCAGCCTTCAACATGAAAATTTTGGAGAAGGATGAAGTTCTGACACCGAATGAATATAGACCTTATAATCTTGGACATGGAGCTCACCTCTCGCGAGATGCACAACTCTATTCTCATCTGCTTGTCCACATATATTTCAGCATTGCTGACATAGAATGGAACAGTTATATTCATATCATATCTATCAGTCTTGTTTTATCCTTCAAACAAGACATTACAAAAACTGTGCACGATCTTCTCTTCAGTACCTATCACCCAAACTGGACTCAGTTCAATCACATCATGAATGAAAACAGTATTCCGATGTTGGTCATGTATTACAGATCTTTCCGTCACTGATTACACCCTTTCCTTGATTACCTAGAGGGACTAGAAAAACTGCATGAGCAGGTAACTGTTAAAAAGGATATAGACGACGCCTATGCCCAGCGACTCGGGAGTCTGCTGGCTTTCCGAGTATTGAAAAAATTATTCGACGATAAGAAACACTGGTATGTCTATCTAGATAAAATGGACAAATATCATGTCCTTTACAACTCTATAAAATCCCGGACATGGCAGTTCCACTTGCTTAATTTCTCTTTCCTTTCCTTTCAACCCGATAATTAGGGAGTCATCGGGGAGACCTTCATCATAAACGCGTTGCAAGAATTCCTTCCAAACAGTCGCATCAGAGTCGACTAAAGTATCTAAGACTCGCTTGGTGGAGAATGACTTTAGATTGGGATTGGATGCGTGTTCCCGAAGTAAATCCCCTTTGTTATTGGAGTGCCTTTTATCTGTGTATATTTGGGATTGATCCACGGTGTCTGGTATTTCAAAGCATTTAACTAATGGGAGTTGGTGCCACGTGTCGCCCATTTGCTCTATCAAAGGGGTTGACGATGGCGGGCGATTTAACCGAAGTGACAAGGGAAATGATCAATAATTCGGACAGGCAAGGTTCTCCCAACTATTCCAAAATTTGCATAGCCAACCACTGACTATACCAAGTGGAACAACCACCAACGCAAGGAGTCTAATAAGTATGTTTACACTGTCATGGGACGATTTTTAGGATATCCCAAAGGCATCGCTCGAACCCATGAGTTTTTTGAGAAAAGTCTCATATATTATGTGGGACGGCCGGATTTGATGATACAACGTAATGCCACACTAGAAAGCATTCCGGGATACAGTACAGCATGGCAGGGCCAACCAGGAGGGTGGAGCATATTGTGTTGTCTTGTTATCGACGATGAAGCTTCCAACGAAATACAAAGGTCAACATTTTAGTGCAGGGCGATAACCAAGTTATCTGTACTCATTACAAGGGTGTGGATGATGTAAGCTCCCCAGAGGCGTCCCGAAAGTTCCAAGAAATGTGAGAGAATAACGACGCGCTCATGACCGGAAATTGACCGGAAAGCTGGGGTTAATCATACTGAGGATGAAACTCTCCAATCCGCTACTTACCTAAACTACGGAAAGGTCTTGTTTGTGTTGGGAACGTTAGTGGCTCTGGAATCGAAGAAGTGGAGCACTTATGTGCGTCACTAATGACCAAATAACGACCCTTGGTAATATTCTATCGACCGTCGTCACCTTGACCGAGGCTCACCAATCCCACTCCTCGGTTGAATCAATCTTACAATACAATTTCTTCGGGAACTTTGCTAGTGTTGCTGATGCTCAATGAGCCTGCTGTCCCAAATGCCCCCGCCAACTTGTTGTGAGGCCTGTCCCTTGTGACTTCACAGAGCTTTAGAATGCTTTTCTTATGCTTGGATCCATCCTTGGGAGGAATCTGTGGGGCCTCCTTGACCCGCTATCTTATACGGATGTTTCTCGACCCCTTACTGAATCTCTGGCCTTTTGGCGTATTATCTGGCATGGCGCTGATACCGCGGAGTTGAGACAACTTGCAGTTGCCACTGGAAACCCCTAAATCCAATTTTTCGAACTTACGGACTTCGACAAACTTCTAGAATCTCCGGAATCTATAAACCTCTCTCGATCCACGGCTCTAATGACTATCATTAAGAGAGAGGTCAGACAGTTCCTATACAACACTTCTCATCAAATCAAAAACAAAATCTTAAGGGACGCAATAGAATACTCCCGCGAGCATGAGGACGGCCTTCTACAGTTCCTAATGTCTATCGACCCCTTATTTCTTCGCTTTCTATGCGAGTTTAAATCTGTGACCTACTCTGGCATAACCGAAAGCATCATTGGCTTATTTCAAAATGCTCGAACCATTCGCAATCGGCTTAGAGGGATGTACGCAGAAAGATTTGACAAGCAACTGGTTCGAGGAGAAATATCGAGTACAGTAAACCTAGCTACGACCTTAAAGAACAGAATCCACAACCAACATTTGGAAATGCTCCGCGACACAGGCAGATGATCTTAGATCCCAATCCTGGGGACGAAAGCTTTTAGGGACCACTGTCCCGCATCCTATAGAAATGTTCAAATTCTGGGACCAATCTGATGGTCTTTGCATCTGGTACGCTGGAAATGAGGGACCAGAGTTGTTCATCACCAATACACTCCCATATGGCTTGGATAAGTATACTAAACACCTTGGCCCGTAACCCGCATATTTGGGCTCTATGACTAACATCATGCAGCCATGGGAAAAATACACATCTGTTCCTGTGCTGAAGAGAACGACTAGACTTTGGGATGCCATTTCATGGTTTGTTGAGCCAGATTCAAATCTGGCAAAAAGCATAACAGGGCTTCTATATTCTCTGACAGGAGAGAATTGGAGCGAGGATATTCGAAATTTCAAGAGGACAGGATCTGCATTGCAGCGATTTATACCTCTCGGATGTCATCAGGCGGGTATTCCGTACAAAACCCTGCAAAATTGACCTGGATGACTAGTAACACTGACACTATGGCAGAAGTCGGTGGGCCAAACTATGACTTCATGTACCAGGCCAGCTTAATATTATCTCAGATAGCCTCTGGAGAAATTGGTGACGGCCATGAAGGTCAAATGATCCATCATTACCATTTGAATTGTCAGGATTGCCTCAGAACTATCGAGGAGCCATGGTTAGAGAGCCCAGTGGAGTTCATTTCACCAGAAAATAAGAACCTGGATTCCTGATGATAGCGCTGTATAGACTATATAAGTTCAATTATCAATAATGGTTGTTCTTGTGGATTGGGACCTTTGGATTTCGTTGGAAAAAGAGGTGCATGTTTCAAATGGTTCAGTTATGAAGAAGTCGCTCATCGCCGCAATCAATGCCTGGAAATGTCCTCCATCTAGCCTTGAAGCCTACGTTTTAGGCCACTTTTCTGTTAATCACATGGAACGTCAGAGCATTAGATTGTTTATTGCTTAAGACAACTTACGCTTTCCTGGTAGCAATGAGTAGATATTCTATTCATAGACTGTATGTCCATTTTTCTGCAAATGGATTCACACATAAGTACCATCAATCCATTGGAAAACCATCGAATAATCCAAAAACAAAAACAAAATCATGAAAGAAGAGAAGGCATTAAAAACATTCTTCATAACTTATTAAAGAACATAGTATCTTTATTCCGGGAAGAGTCTAATTCTGATCTTAAATCCATTCGATTTTCGAGTCACTGGAATGGAGAAGAAAATGCATGTCCGTTCATGCTTGAATCAAGGACATAATACATATTGTAGTAGAACAACGTTTTTGAAACATTGGGATGCTATAATGGGAAGGCGGAGCGCTCTGTTTGTTTCGACAATTCTCAAGAGTTGGCCTCATTATACCGAGAATCTCTTCAATCAAATCCCTTAGAAGATAGGACTTTTAATATTGGAGACAAGATTAAAGAACAACCAGAACGGAACGATTATAATATGAAAGTGGAATATGCCAAAATCATAAAGACAGTGAAGCACTGTTGACTATGGATTTTTCGGAAGCCATGTCTATTCCATATTATTATTCAACTCAAATTGGGACGACTCATTTTACTTCTCCTTTCAAAGTAAATCTCTTTGCCATTGAGAACGAACGATTGAAGATTTCAAATATATACATGTTTGATGAAGCCGAACAGGTATTTATTTTTTATTTATTAATATAATAATTTATTTATTTTAACTATTAACTAATATTTATATATATATATATATATATATATATTTTCAATCTATCATCATTTCAGGTAACAAGTAAGAAAGGCTCAGACTGCGTTGCATCCCTTTTGCAGCGTCTCAACTCCGTCCCGTATCTCCAAATTCAACACGATAATTGTGGGTATGCGAAATCAATAACTATTTAACTCTTCTCTAAAATATTTTTTCTAGGAGCCAAAATAAAAATAAAACAATCCGGCTTTCATGGCTTTAAGTAAAAAAATTAAGAAAATTTATGTTCATTTTCTCTCGGAAAATCATTCAAAATTTTCGCCGGATCGTAGCTTTGGTGTCATTTCTAAATCATATTTAAATCGCCAAAGCATAGAGTGTGTCGAAGATTTAGTGGAGGTAGTTGAGCGAGCCTCCACTAAATTCAATGTTATATCTTCGAAAAAGATTGGTTGCCCTCCAATACAGTGGTACGATTGGAAAATATTTTTCTGCCAATACTTTCGCTTAAAGTGTTAAAGTAAAGTAGTGCATGCATAACATAAAATTCTTCCTTTTTTCCAAAAGGAATTGGCCAAAATTTTAGTTCTTCTTTAGTCCGTAAGGAGCGCTTTGATACTAGAGCTCTTTGAAAAGAATAACAAAGTCCTTTTATTATTTATTTTGGAGACGTTTTTTATCTTTTACATTTCAAATCATTAAACTTAATCTCTTTAAACCGGTTATAAATATGATTGTGACGTAATTTCATGGAATAGCGACATCTAGCGTTAAAGAAAATAACCTAAATTTTGGCCTTTTTTTGTTTACTTTTTCCTTGGATGCTCTACTTTACTTTAATGCTTTACTTTCGCCCACTTAAAGGAATAAAGAAGTTTCACAATATTCTTTCAGCTCTTATTCCCCTGGAATCGTTGAAGCAAGCGAATGGTCAGATAGCAAAGGATCGACTTCTATAAATTTATTTGTCAGGAGTTATTTACACCCATACGCCATCCGCGATTCTTGCTGAATAATTCATATTAAATAATCGAAAATTACCTACAGAAAGAGCTAATTATTATTTAATGAAAATGTTGTTCCTTTAGTTTCTTGTGAAACGAAAAAAAAAAAACTTATAATAAATTTATAATAATATATAAATGACTTCTCCAATTCTGAATTTAGGAGGAGTCTAATTCCATTACTTACAAATATAATTCGGTGCCACAACAAGCCTCTTCTCAACATCATGTCCCTATACAAACAAGAACTGCCAACTTAGTTGAAGGTAATTTTTTGATTGTTATGCATTTTTAAATTTAATTAATATATATTTTATAGGATATCCCGATCAAACGGACGCAACAAGACCGTCTTCCCAATCTAATGAGGAAGTCCGTGATTATGAACCACCAACCATGAACGGATTTGTACATCGAGGAAAGAGAGAGAAAATATGTTTTTCATGTGAAGGCTGCAACTTCTACAAAAAATATTCAAAAGGACAAGGAAAAAAAATGTTGATATTATAAATTGTGTAGAAAAAAATATTTAAAGAAATTATGTATTAGATTTAATTGTAAAAAATAAAGTCAGTTTCAACCGATCCAAAATGATTACTATCGTGTTTTGTATAATCCAATACAATCATCACATATATAATCAATTTAGATGGTGTGGAATACAAACAAACTCTTATTTTACTTTACCTTCTAATCCTGTTTTTAAAGGAAAATATGTCGCCGACATCGGAAAGGATCGGAAGGAAAGCGAGAGGAGCTCTCATCCGATGTAACTCCGACCTTATACTGTCCAATTTGTCAGGGAAACTTCCCCTAAAGCGCCTGGAGGGAACACGTCAATCGAAAAAAACTGATTTCTTCACTCAGAAAGTCCTCGGCGAGGTTACTTCAGATCAAGATGAAATTGCTAGAGAGGTCTATGGATTTTTCTCAAAATCTTTAAAAACAACTGTAGCACCTGTAACAATATAAACAAATGCCAAACATACTCTCTGAATATAAAGGACTTTAAAATCAAGAAGAAGAAGAAAATCCCGAGGGAGATATGCGCACGCCTATATGCTCCTATTAAAGAAGGTGAAATATTACAATTCCTCCAAAGCTTCAACAAGAAAAACAAAGCTCCAGGCCCTTCGGGTATTACCTTTGAATTTTATCAGAAGTTCATGTATCCTCTAGCTGAGCTCCTTGAGGGAGTTTTTCAAGAAATAAGTGTAAGAGGTGAGGTTTCGGACTTTATGAACAAGGGAATTATTGTTTTAGTTCCCAAAAAAGGAAAAGACAAACAACTTATTGCTAACTATAGACCTATCACTCTACTTGACACCCCGTACAAAATTTTGAAGGGAATTCTTAATAAAGACTAAAAACAGCTCTGCCATATGTAATTTCATGGGCTCAAAAGGGATTTATGAGAGGAAGGCTCGTAGAGGAAATACCAAGGACTCTACAAGATGCCATGGAGGCAGCTAAGGAGCTTGGCAAAAATTACGCAACCCTGCTAATTGACTTCCAAAAGGCTTTTGACTCCATAGACCATTCCTTTATTATAAAGCAACTTTTGAGGACAGGGTTTCCTAACCACTTCGTGCACCTAATTACATGCATACTAAAGCGCTCCTTTGCTTCGATAAACAGGTCCGACCAAAAAAGAGAGGGGTTGCTAGCAGGGGGATCCCTTAGCCCCCTCCCTCTTTCTAATTGCCATAAATTATCTTTACAATAACATAAACTCAAGTACTGAGGTAAAGGGCCTGAAACTGCACGACATGCCCCTTAAGATTTTACTATATGCGGACGACGTTTCAGTCTTTATGACAGGCTCTGCAGAAGGGATAGTACCAAGTATTAAAAGTATCCAGCGGATACTCTGCAAATTTAAAGCGAAATCTGGCCTCACGATCAACGTCGAGAAATCTGAAATACTAAGCTCTGTGAATCAAGATCTAGAAAAAGCGTTTCCTTGTTACAAATATGTCGACTCCACTGTCCTTCTAGAAGTAGCAATTTCAACATCAGGGCAGGCTAGTGCTATGAATCTAAACTATAAGCGAATAGAGGATGTCTTTGAAAAAGGGAGCAAAATGTTTGAGGAATGGAAGCTATGCCGACTAGAAAAACTCCGCTTATGGGACAAAGTAATATTACCTAAAGTAATACATCTTCTGAGGTATACACCTTTTAACAGAGACATTTGCTCAAGAGCTGATAGTTCAAAGAGCAACTTTGTGTGGGGAAAGAAAAGGAGATACGTGTCACACCAAAGAACCATAGAACCTTCCAAAACATGGGGTCTGGGCTCGGTAGACCTAGAAGCAATGTGGAAATCATTGAATCTGTCCTGGCTAAAGAAATTACCCTTAGCTGTGATCTTTGGGCTCACCGTTAGAAAGAGAGGTTTTCCAAAAAAATTGGCGTGGAACTCTGCGAAAAACTTCACTCTGGACCGGACGAACTGATTGGAGTCGTTAAAAAACTGACACATACTAGGGGAAAATGTCGGAGTCGTGGATGTCAATCTTAGCCTCTGTACTGCCTTTCCTGGGTCCTAACGAACCTCTGAACCACAACCCACGGTTTGGTTCTGGTCAGGCTTCTAGTGCATCAAAACTGATAACTTCAGTAGCAGAATTCTGGCAACACAGCGAAGAAGTATATGAAATGAATTTTCTCACCCATCACCGAATCAGAATACTGACGGATACATCTACAAGGAGAGCGATAGGCCCCCCTTCACCTTTCTATCATGCTATCGGAGGTACTTCCTCGAGAGGAGTACGGGAGGGATTCATTTCTCAGAAGAGAACCAGTTCGGCTGGAACACTTGTGTCAAGACGATGTAAGAGGGTCGGTGTTGAAAACAGAGATTTGGATCCGATGGTCATTATGGCCAATCCCCTAACAACACAGGTTGAAAATGGCTTAGATACAGAGTCGCCACATCCTCCATATTCACAAACAAGTCCTCGGACTCGACTAAGTGCTCCTTTTGCCAACTTGAAGTAGAAACGTCAGAACATTTGTTCTATAACTGCTCCTTCGTCCACCCTTTAGTGAGCCAAGTAAATGAAGGCTATTGTCAGAACTGGGGGTTATCCGTCCAAAAAGGATTGGCTCATCGCGACATCTTCAAAATATCTGTCAACATTCAAAGTAGAGGCCTGCATTGCAAAAGTGCAGAGAGTGATCTACGCTTGCAGATCGCAAGGTTGCCACATCCCTCAAGGCATCTTTACCTGCGCTAGGAGAGTTTTAAATGTCTGGAATAACATTTTATGATTAATGCTATCGTTTCTGTTTTTATCAGATTTTAAATTTTCTGCATTTGAAATTTAGATATAAGAGTTAATATTTATTTTATGACATACAAAAGGAGCTTGTGATTCCAAATTACGATTTTAGTGTTCACTATTTGATGTTTTTTATCATCCTCCCCCTCCCTTACTCACATTTTTTATACCAATGCACATATAAGCCCCGTGAAACCAAGTCTACATACAACTGTACTAAATCTTGTTAATTTAATGTGCATAATGTTATACCAGATCGAAATATAGAATTGCCATGTGGCTATAAAAAAGAATATCAAAAGAAATCCTTTTATAACCTTTTGAAAAACAAGATTAACTAGAAGCACTCAGTGAGTGCAAACCTCCGCCGATCCCCTCCAAATGAATCACTTGGTCTTTTTGTCATTTCCAACCCTCTACGCACTGTCGCATATGTCAAAACATATCATTGTTTACACTCTAGAGGTACATCAAAAGAAAAAGAAACTGACGTCATCAAAGAGGAGAGCACAGCACAGCGACATCTGTTGGCAGAGTAGGCTAACTTGAAATATTTATTTATATTTAGCTCATTTTGCATCTTAAAGAAGCATTCAGAGATGCCAAAATGTAATCACTTGTTCCTTTTGGCATTTCCAACAACTCCACAAAGTTTCATCCGAATCCGTTCCGAACTTTTTGAGTTATCCTGCTGACAAACCAACCAACAAACCAACCAACGCCAGTGATAACAATACCTCCTTCGGCGGAGGTAATAATTTTTAAATATATTTAAATGGCTATACATCTATAATTTCACATCATCTTATATTTTAAAAAGTATAGTGTTTTTCTAAATGGCATAAGGACGAATATTTTCATTACTTTATGTACTAGATATATACTATATAGCCTTTCAAATATTCAAAAGAAACCCGTTGCATGCTTAACATGTTGATTTTTCATCTAGAGCAAAGAGTATATTTAATAAAATAAAGTACACGAGTGGAATTACGCAAAAAGTAATCCATGTTATTCTTTTTATATCTAGAGTATAGTTTGTACTAAAGCGTTAAAGTAAAGTAGCACATGCATAACATAAATTTCTTCCTTTTCCCATAAGGAATTGGCCAAAATTTTAGTTCTTCTTTAGTCCGCGCTTTGATGCTAGAGCTCTTTGAAAATAATAACTGTTGGACTTGCCTGCCCATGTGGTGTTGCCCTTATACTACGCCATGATGTATTGAGAGACACCCAGTGTTGATAGTTAAACTACACGTTTATTTCTGCCCCCTGATACAGGGAGGCTTCTTCTTTATATACACATTATAGATATGGCTACATACAGGACACTAAGAGCAGAGGTCAATGATGTGAGGTGAGATGCAGTGAGGTGAAGGTGAGACTCAGGTGTCTCACCTGATAATAGAATATAGTATTGTAGCCAGGGGAGGTGAGGTGAGGTGAAGGGGAGATGCAGTGAGACTAAGGTGTCTCACCTGATAATAGAATATAGTATTGGATCGTATCCAATAATAACAAAGTCCTTTATTATTTATATTTGGAGACGATTTTTATCTTGAAAAAAGTGTTTGATTTGATATATCTCAAATCATCAAACTTAATCCCTTTAAACCGGTTTTAATAGGATTTAAACGTAATTTCATGGACTAGCGACATCTAACGTTAAATAAAATAACCAAAATTTTGGCAATTTTTTTTGTTTACTTTTTCCTTGCTACTTTACTTTGTACAGTCTAGTCTCTTGAATGGATTCCTCGTAGTCAAGTAACGAAGTTCAGTTGGACGTTATTCATATTTATTTAGTTCCACAGAATGTACCTTCTTCAGAGGTCTGTTGAAGTTTTTAGTGCAGATGTCCATCTTTCAGAATGTGAAGAATTCTAGCTGCAGTTAATATGTGAGGAATTTCTTGAGAATTCTGTCTGAAACCATAATTGAAAATTAATAATCCATCATTATAAGTGTGAAACAGTGTCGTAAGGATAGTCAATTTTAATAGTTAAAATATTAATCCGTGATCCAATGGGGAAGAACGTTGGAAGAGAGATAGTGATGACGAAAAATTACTTGAATTGGTTATCGAGAGCTAGCTGGAGAGTGAATCGCAATAAACATTTCAATGAATGCCAGAGTTCTCTTTCCTCCTCCTCCAAGAGTCCTAATGAAAACGGATTCGCTCCTTTGCCTTTTCCAGGAGTGACACCGTCTCTTATTGCTTATATGCAAAAAAAGATTAATTATCTAAGAGGAAGCGTAAAGACAGACACGCTTCATTATTTACTTAATAAGTGTCTACTGAATATATCTCCATACCCGACAAAGGGTATGACTGATAAGTCATCAAACTACTCACTTGATGAAGATTTGGAGAATCAGGGTTTCAAATACACATTACAACGACTCTCTTCTCCTGAGTCAGAATATTTTACTCTGGTCAGAACATTTTGTACTAAATAAATTTCATCAACATCTCATATTGTTATTTATGTTAATGAAATGCTAAAGCTATGGTACCAACTGTTTAGTTAGATTTATTTTAAAGGATGTTTTAAAGACCATGAAATGCCCAAAACCGTATTTTCTGGTGTCTTAATCGAAAAATTACAGAAACAAAAAATGAAGGGCACCCAACAAAAGAAAAAGTTTTTTTTGTACTTGGAAAAGAATGCCCATGTTTTATTTTATCTAAATCAGCCCCAATATATATTACTCCAAGAAACTTTACCTCTTATCGTCAACTGGCAAAATCTATCATAACGACAAACTCTTAAAAACTCTCAAATAATTTAAAATTAAGCTTTTGATTAATGACATAAAGCTCCTAAAAATGCGTTATGAGTCTGAAGTTATTGAATTCTCTACTTAGTCGTGAGATGATCTAATGTTACTGTTGGTAACTCTAGCATATCAACCGGTTCTTATCAAACATCTTCTTACTGTTATCCAAAGAAAACAATATCTTATTTGCCCTCCCTTTTATTGTTTATATTTTTTTGTGTATGAAATGCTTAAGCTAAGGATACCAACTATTGTAGCTAAATATATTTTAACGGGATTTTTATGGATGATTAAATGTTCGAAAGCGCATTTTCTAGTGTATTAATAGAAAAGTTGAAATCATAAAAAATGTAGAACATCTCTCAAAGAATAGCAAACACTTGTTTTTCGTATTTTGTAGAAATTTGCCCATGCTTCATTTTAAGAAATATATCTGAACGATCTTCCAGCCGAAGACATCCTATTCATTTGCAAAACAAAAATAGGTCGAATCATAAGTTCCGACTTTCTTGTCTGGATAGTCATGTTCTATCCTCTTCGTTCTGGTCGCCATTGTATGTAGACCTCATGTAGTATTTCATGGAGTGTGACGTAAACGATACCCAAAGGTTATATTTCTACCTGTTCAGGAGTTAGTCTAGATTGCAATCAACTTACAGTGAGACAGCAGGTGAAAATATCATCTCTGAAGGAACCAAAATTCCGGAAATGGCCAAATACTTTTTTGCCAAAATGGCAAGCCTAGGAAACCTCATTTCATTGTTTTCCACCCAGACAGTGAATAGGAATCAAGAGGAATGGGCTGATCCTTCAGAAATCAATTTAATTCCGTTTCCACGTCATGTTTTGTTGTATAAACTTCGTATTCTCGTATAAACTTCGCATATATGAAAAAGGTAGCCTTTAATGGACACTAATGTTTTTTATCTGACATAACGTATGTAGATCTATGGTTATCCACAGGTGATGAATTTGTAGGCCTGTAACCGATGGTTTGTATAAGTGACACCTTCGATTAATTGATTTAACTCAGATGTATTTCATAAAAGGGAATTCCTTATACAATATACAAATAGGTGCATGGAACAAATACGGAGTGATGAACAAAATAGGGAGCCGATGATTTTGTATGTATAGTCACGTTGACAAGTGCTGGGTTTTTTTGTGACTCTAAAAAAATAAACTTAGCGGGTTGTAGTGACTTTTGTAGTGTGTGCTGGGATTCCACGGAAAGATATCGTTCCGGACATCAACGTTGGACATCTCAAAACCCACTGGAGATACGCGGAAGTCGAGAAATCGTACAATTCCGATTCATAGCGAAGGTGTTTTTTTTCTTCTGGAGCGATTACGTCATTGCCGTCGGTCCAGTAAGGAGGAAAAATATCTAGAAGATTAAGGTAAGAAAGAGTCTTCCTTACTTAAGAAAACATCAAGAACAACAACAGCGTTAATATTTTTTTTTTAAATGACTACACGCCCGACCGGCGACCCTCCTGACTCCAGGCATGCGTCAGAGGACTTGGAAAAGAAAGAAAATTCGAAGATATCTATGATGATGATTCTAATGGTCAGAAGGAAGGGAAGGAAAAGGATAATGAAAATATGCAAGGTGTGCAAGACAAAAAAAGCTTACAAGCCAGCAGCGTAAAGGTCTCAGAGAAGAGAAGGAACAAGGAAAATAATACCTCCTACGCCTTCAAAATCAAATCATCACTGATGAATAAAAATACACTAAATGGGAAAATAGATGGGAAAAGATTTACATTGACCTAAGAGATGAAGAGCATAAAACACTGAGGGGCTTCATCTCAAGTCAGACACTACAAAAATTGTTGAGGAGTCTGTCTTTGTCGAAAATGAGATTGAACGAATTAATATTGCAAAAAGGCGGGGGCTGGATATATCGTTATAACATGCAAAAACTATTGATGTGATTAATCGGTTCTCAAATTAAGAAATGGTCAAAATTGGAGGACGGAAATTCTTAGAACATTCGAGGCAGTGACGAACCTAACGAAAAATGCAAAAAACCCGATTGACATTATTGT
>CP045901.1:13133434-13144151 GCA_013387185.1 Caligus rogercresseyi
GAAATTGTCAAACAATTATAAACACTAATAACAACTAATAAATCAAGTTACAGGAATAAAAATATTTAAATTACTTATCAATTTTTATTAACATTATTGAAAGATTTAAAAATTACTACAAAAGTAAATAGGTTTGTAGAGCCAAATGTATTGTTGCGATACTTAAATATATTAAGATTTAGTATTGCTTTAAAGAATCTACTTATGTTTCAATATTTTTACTTTCATCTTGCTTTATTGATCGTGAACTCGTTATTGTTATTAACTCAACTAACCTGAAGAATATTTACTCAGTTTTTTTTTCACTTTAGAAATGAATAAAGTCTAACCTTCTTATCGAAATTTAACCACTAATAAAAAAAAAATAAATGGCAGAACACTAAACTTGATAAGATCTTGTGTCAAAAAATTAAACTTATTGAATTAATAAGTTTAGCCTGTATTTCATAATATTAGCATTACCTTAGTGCGAAATTACAAAATTTTTTTAAAGCTATTTATATATTGCTAAAATTATAACTTAAGTCAATTGTTATACGACAATATTTGAAGTTAGATCTAACCTAAAGCTTAAATAAAGTATATTGACTGTGTTATATGTTTTTATTTATGTATTACAATAATCTAACATTAAATGATACGCAATGAACATACATTATTATTTCTTGTGGATTGAGGTTTTGTGACCGACATTTTATATAAAAATATGATCATAAAAGAGACTATGACGTCATCGGTACATTCTTTTTATTAAGTGTCCGCGCCACTTTTAAATATCACATACCTGGTATTCTATATACCTTGAGGTGGCCCTCTCGAGGAGGGTAAGGAAAGAGAAGAGAGGACACGAACTCTCTGGACAGAGGGGATAACCGGCCGGGAAAGATGAAGCTGAAGAAGGAAAAAACAAGTCTTACCTTGAAGAAGAAGAGGTAGGCGCACTCAAAGTGGGTGGTGAGAAAGAAGAAGATAAGAACATGAAAATGTCTTATTCAAACAACAAAAAAAAGGATTACACAAAAGTGAAAATAGGCAAATAGATCCCTTTGGGATAAGATCTACATTGACTGGAAGAATACAGACAGACAGGCCTCAGGGGTTTTCTCCCGAAAGTCCGCCATTATAAAAAAATCTTTGAGTCTCTTGCTATTTGTGAAGATGAATAAAAAGGATAATGAATACAAGTCCGGAGCGGGATATATGTCTTAACATTTAAAAACCCATGAATGTGCTAACAAGATTTTCAAAAGTACAGGACTATTGGAAGTCGAGGAAAACATATTTTTTATATTCGAGGCTTAGAAAACTTCAAAAAAACACAAAACCCCATTAAATTGTGATAAAAAAATGGCTCTGAATTGACATGGACTCTCTGAATTCGGCGAAGTAATTGGAGACCAGGAAGAAATCGTTCATCAAATGGGACCGGAGAATGAGAAGAAATAGAATATGCCAAAAATTAAATAAAATACTAATCGGAAACTTTGTTCAAAATTTCAAACCTAAAAGAAAAATACCGGTATTCGTCCCAGTCAGAGGGCGGAAAGTGGAATTGACATGTAGCTTCCAAATAACACAATGTTTAAATGCCTTAATTTGGGCATTTAAAACGCGAATGTAACGAGCAAAAAAGGATGACGTACACGGAATATGATAAATACTTCAGGAAAGAATTCGAACTACCGACGATAATAGAAGGAGTTCAACATCAAGTGACGACAGCCACATTTTCCAAAAGAGATGATAAAGAAAACTTACAGCCCTTAATGGAATATCAACGAACCAATGCATCGAGCCTGTGGATGAAAAAGTGCCATCGGAGCAGACAATAATGAAGAAAAAGGAGTTAAGGGACGACTGGAAGCTAGTACTCAGAAAGAAGAAAACGTCAAGAAAAGACCGATACAACTACAAGGGGCAAATCCAAAAATCAAATAAACGAACATTTTGCAGCCCACAGGAGAAACAAAGAAAAAACCACGAGAAAGAAGCCCCTCAAGCCAGTCCCATGACGAAAGTGAGAATACCCTCAGCAACTACAAACGGTTGTTTTTAGTGAGTACGGTTTTATTGTTATTACAGGGTTAGCCACTTAAATTTACACAAACTTTTACTACGTCCAGACCAACAACGCGGAAATGTACGACAAAAAAACAAAAAATGGAGGTGAACTATCTGGCCGTCGATTATTCGTAGTGTTCGCCGTCTAACTCAATTACGGTCTCCACTCGACGCCGGAAGCTTTTGACAGCCTTGGACACCTCGCGCGGGTCCAAGGAGGCCATCGTGCGCTTGATTGAGGCCTTCAACGATACCGTTGACTTGTGGTAGGTGTTGCAAGCTATCCCCTCGACCCTTCCCCACAGGTAGAAGTCACATGGGTTGAGGTCCGGCGAATTGGCAGGCCAAAACGTGGGTGGCCAGAAGTGGGCAGTGTTGGCCTCCAGGTAGTTCTGGACCGTTTTCGCTTTGTGGGCGGGCGCACTGTCCTGCTGAAACGTGTATTTGCGCTCGCCAGCCGTCTTCTTCATCCACAGTACAACAACCCGCTTCAGGACGTCCAAATACACGGTTTTATTGACGGTTTCGTTGGCCTGAAAGAAGTGCGGCACCATTACGTCCCCCTCGCTGCTGATGACCGCCAACGTCATGACCGCGGCCGGTTTCTTGCTGGACATGGTCGGCTTGACCTCCTTGGGGTCCTGGCAGATCCAGCGGTCGTTTCGGCGGTTTACGGACTCGTCTACAGTGAATATCTTTTCGTCACTGTAAAACCGCAAGTAATGTCCCTTGCTCTTCAGGTCGTTCAAGATCTTGCGGCCTTTGGACACCCTATCAGCCTTATTTTGCGCTGTCAGCAAGTGTTTCACGCATTTACACCTAGATCTATAGTTCAGATCATCTTTGACTGCTCTCCTGATGGTGGTGTGGCTGACATTGCGGTCCTTCGCAAGCTTCGTCATTTTGGTGGTCGGCGTCCTCCTAATAGACCGTTTCAGTCCTGCCACGAACCTAGGAGTCCGAATTTTATCGCTCCTTGGACTGTGGTCCTTCCTCGTGGTCTTCCCCTCCTCGTCAAAGGCCTTGACCACGTTGTAGACGGTCTTCCGGTTGTATTGGGTCATCTTGAAGATGGCGGCAGCACTGTGACCCGCGCGCCGCAATTCACATATCGTCGTCCTTCTGGCTTGTTCCATTGTTAATACTCAACGGATCAAATAGTAAACAAGCTTATCCGAAAGCTGATTACCTTGGCTATCAACAAGAATTATTCCTTTTGCTATCTCAACCTTCTTAATTGTTCAGCACGCAGTTAAAGTTTGTGTAAATTTAAGTGGCTAACCCTGTATTTAAACTAAGTTTTATTTATTCTAAGTTGTGTTGCCCCCACCCAATTCTTTTAGTCAGAGCCTTTTGGTTTTTTTATTGTTTTATTTTAAAACGTATTAATTTGGTAAATGAGCCAACTAAAAATAACATCAGCTAACGTAAATTCGATTGTTGACCAAAACAAACGAAAACATGTAGTAGAATATTTTTAAAGGACGGTCCATGTATCTTGTCTTTATGCGACACAAGGCTAACATTGGTGGATTTACGGTATCTAATTCCAAATGATTATGACATATTCCAAACTCCAGCTATAAAGAAAATAGGCAACCATCCCTCAAGGGGTATCTTGGTAATAATCAAGAAAATCTACGATGCTAAACTGCGTACATTGACGATAATGGAAATTATGCAGTTATTGACTTGACCTTTGGGAACCAGCCCTTAAGAATAATTTCTGTCTATGGGCCAAATAACGATGACCCAGCCTTTTTTGAGACACTCGAGTCTAAATATATGGATTCTGATGAAGTGAATGATCTGAGATTTGTAGTGCTTGGAGACATGAACTTTGTTTTGGATCAAACGAGGGACACAAAAAACTACATTAACGAAAATAATAAAAAAGCAGCTTGCAAGTTCAAAGAGATTATGGAAAGAAGAGGATTAATCGATCCTGCCACAAGAATAAATGAACGACCTGATCATACATTTTTTGTTAAATGGAAGTCAAATATAGTTAAAAGCGCAAGACTTGACTATATATTTTTATCGGCACAGTTGGCTCCTTATATAGAAAAATATAAAAGTTTGTTACCAAATCGATCCGATCATAAACCAATAAAAATTTGCATAAACCTTCCGAAAAAACACAAAAAAAAATATTGGAAATTAAATGTCCGACTTTTGGAAGATATTGAGACGGATGAAAGAATTAAAGAAATAATTTTAAACTCCGATTCAATGTTATAAAAACAGCGGCCCATGCCCTCAAACTACTACAGGACTGTTGTAGGAGGGAATATATTAAATTGGGGACCAAGAAGAGTCGAGAAGAGAAGCAGAAAATGTTCAAATTTGATTCTCTTACCAGAAAAAACACTTTAATACCCACATAGACGAAGAAAGAGAAATATACAACGTTTCGTGTGAAGGAAGTCTTATCCGGACTAGCCAAAATAAAATCCCCAGAGAGCAAACTATTTAAAATAATATAAGGGCGGCTGAGGGAAACTGGATGTCAAAGAAGAGTATCAAGATATTAGTTAATGATGAAGGAAAAAAGTTTGACAATCAAAGAGATATTTGTAACGAAATAACAAAATTTTACAACGAAATCTTCAAATGCCCTGGATGTAAAGAAACGAAAGAAAATGTCTGCGAAACATGTGAGTATGAAACGGTTGATGGCCTCTGTAAGGCGTCTGTTCAAATGTCATTCGGATCAAGCAGAGAAGACATTCCACAAGTATCACCGACCATCATAGCAACAACAGAACAAGAAATTTCTGAAGAAGAGATTAGGAACTATATACGTTTTTATAACAAAAAGAAAAAGGCACCTGGACCTGATGGATTTCCTATGGAATTTTTTAAGAAATACATTGATTTTTTAAGTCCGCTTTTGAAAGAAGTTTACAGTGAAGCAATATCTCAAGGCACTTTTGATAAGCATATAACATTTGGAATTTTGACACTCATTCCCAAGAGTGGAAAAGACCCGAGATACATCCAAAATTTGAGGCCTTTAACTATGCTCAATAGTTGCTATAAAATATACAGCGGCATACTTAGCAAAAGAATAAAGCATGTATTACCCAACATCATTCACCCATCCCAGAAAGGATTCGTGGGCGGAAGGTTTATGGAAAATGCCATTCGAGGTATAGTGGACTCGGTGGAAATCGGAAAAAGACAGGACAGAGGGCTGGGATTATTGTCCATCGATTTCAAAAAAGCCTATGATAGCGTCACGCGGGAATTCTAGTAAATAGTTTAAAAGCACGTGGTTTTGGAGGAAAGTTCACAAGAATGGTCTCTCTGTGCCTTTGGAATATTCAAACAAAATATTCAAAGTATGATGAAGGCTTCACAGTGAAGAGAGGATGTAGGCAGGGAGACCCTTTGTCGTCTAGTCTATTCATCCTAGCTATCGATAATTTAATTAGAGAAATTAACACGAACGAAATGGTAAAGGGTTTAAAAGTAGGACAATTTGAAAATAAAGTTGAAGCATTCGCAGACGATATATCTGTCATATACTCTGGAGACAGGGAGGTGGTGAAGAGATCAATCGACACCACACTCCAGATTCTCGAAAAATTCAAAAAGTGTTCTGGCCTAGCTGTGAACATGACGAAAACCAAAGTGATTACCAATCTAGAATATGACCAATCTGATGTGCCTGTGCAGAATGTATCAGAAGTCAAAATACTGGGTACTACGATAGCCATAGAAAGAGAATGTTTACCTGATAACCTCAAAGAAATTGAAGAAAAAATTCGTAAAAATTCTTCCAGATATAACTTTCTATTGGGAAAAAACCTTCCCGCTAGAATACAAATTTGGAACTCTCTTGTCCTTCCCAAAGTAGTGCACCTGATGAGAGTGACTGCCTTCGATGAGAAAAGTGCGGACCAAATTGATAAAATTTGCGCAAATTTTCTCAAGGTGGCCGAACAAAAAACTATTACATGGAAGCGGATCTCCTGCCCAAGAAAGTATGGTGGATTAGGTCTATCCCTATTAGAAGAATGTGGAAAACCTATTGTTTTCTTGGTTCTCAAAATTAGTCGGCGGAGAAGCTTCCTGGAATAAAATAATACGGTCTTACATTGAGCAAGAGAACGTAATAAGCTGGGATAAAGTCAAAAGCGAAGGCCCCATGAAAATTATTAATTCTTTAAAGTCGCTACACCCTTTTTGGAATTCTGTTTCTGATCTTAGCTATGAAATATGTTCGAAAATCCTGCCAACTATGGAATGGCAAGAGCCAACAAAAAATAATCATAGATATAAATTTATAAGCGGCATGGCCATCAAGAACAAACTGGATTTTATTGGAGAAATTTTTAACATAGATATTAAAGAATCTTTTACCGAAGAGTTAGAGAGGAGGAGAATTAAAAAGAACATTATCATTAAAAACAGAAAGATAGGACCAAGGGATTCTCTGTTTAATTTCTTAAAAAGTCTAACAAACAAAGATATTCGCATAATACTAATAGACGAAAACACGAAACAACAGTACTTACGTCAATTACAACGAAAAAAAAAAATTTTAATGAATCCGCAACCAATGTTAAGATTTTAAAAACATTGGAAAATAACCTTTTTGATTTTACACTATACTGGTTTAAATACAAAATTCTTACAAACACGCTGACAATTGGGAGTATTCATGGAAAAACTAGTGAGGACAGACTCTGTTTCTTTTGCTCAAGCTCCAGAGAAACTGTATTTCACTTTTTAGCCGAATGTGTTGTCACCAAAAGATACAGGGATGCAATTTCAGAATTTGTACAACAAAAGTATGATATTATTTTAAATAAAAATAACTTTGCTTTTATATATGTTGGTTCTTATCAAAATGAAATTAATTTTATGATTACAAAAACTTTTAGTATTCTTTATAAATTTAAGTGCTCTAAAATCCCCCTCCCACATAATATGTTAACATGTATAGAAAACATTATTAAAGAATGCCTTCTCAATGATTAATGTAATGATGTCTTTTGTTTTTATATTGTAATTTTATATACATACCTACGTGTATACCTATATATACTTATATTGTTTGAAGTGAATTGACACAGAAATAAAGTTTTGTTGTACGTCGGTACAAAAAAAAAACTATCAAGTCTGATAACTCCACATCTTCCATTGGCTGTCACCTCAATTCATCTCATTTCATAGAGCGAATATTACAGAGAGAACTGAAAAGATTTGTGACCCTTTAAAATATCACCAGAAGATTTGTAGCATGATTTCGATGCTGCCCATTAAAGTGATGGATGGACAAAGTTTCATGAACTATAAAGTTAATGGAACTAGGATGTCGTGTTCCCTCCCGAACAACGTTCAACCTCCTTGTTAAAAAGTGATCAGGCAAAGAAGAAGGAAGAATAAAAAAAATGCCTCTAATATCTCATTACTACGGACTTTGAACAGCGAAAACTACATAACAGTGACCTTGCACACCTCCGAAGGAAGGTTGTTATCCAAAGTCCTCCATACTGAGAGTAAGGCAGAGAAACCCATGGCGGAAAACCTTGCTGGCACATTCAAAGGAGTCTTTGGAAACTTGGGGGCTAAGTGGAAGAGTTGTCGCCTGTGTTCGCGATAATGCGCTGAACATGGTATCTGCTTACAGCCCCTCTAGAGTTGATTGACACCCAGTCCCCTGTCTCTCTCACACTCTCCAACTAGCAATCAACGACGGATTTTCAGATTACTTCAATGAAGTTATTTTGTCTGCAAAACGGCTTGTAAACAACACTTCAATCATAGTGATCACTAGCTTCAAAGCAAAGGCTCTTCTCATTTCACAAACTTGTCCAATCATGCAGAACACGACGGAACTCCTCCCTTGGAGATATGTTTTAGAGGCCAACGAAACAAGGTAACAAGCTAAGAAATACGAGGAGAAAAGTGGCAATTGATGAAGGACGTGTATTCTAGTCTGTCATTTTAAGAGATTAATATTGACAATTTTCATGATACGTTCTTATAAAAATTAGTAGTAAAAGCAGTAGGATCCAAGGCACCAAAATAATTAGTAATTATGTATGTATAAAATTCCACTATAAATTATTGATCCTTTGATACACTTACATTCTACTATTTATGCATTTAAACCTATTGGAGCCTTTCCGAGCCTATGTGAATTGAGCCTTTTACTAAAGAATTACTTTTTCAGTATCTGTGAATTTATTCGGAAATATTAAAAGATCAGCAATAATATTTGTATTCTATATATTTTTTAATTACAAATGAATCTGATGAACTTATTTCCACGCTTCAAATTATTCCCACGATGCTTGAACCTCAGCATAAACTTATTAAGTTCTGAAGCTAATTGTTGAGGATCCATGGAATCCAACCGCTCGTAAATATGGTCATGGATTTGGAGGAAGATAATAGCAGATAATTTATGTCTCTCGGCTCCTATTTGTTCATCACTCCTATTTGTTTCCATGCACCTATTTGTATATTGTATAAGAATTCCCTTTTATGAAATACATCTGAGTTAAAATCAATTAATCGAAGGTGTCACTTATACAAACCATCGGTTACAGGCCTACAAATTCATCACCTGTGGATAACCATAGATCTACATACGTTATGTCAGGATAAAAAACATTAGTGTCCATTAAAGGCTACCTTTTTCATATATGCGAAGTTTATACGAGAATACGAAGTTTATACAACAAAACAATGACGTGGAAACGGAATTAAATGATTTCTTTCTGAAGGATCAGCCAATTCCTCTTGATTCCTATTCACGTTGGGTGGAAAACAAATGAATGAGGTTTCCTAGGCTTGCCATTTTGGCAAAAAAGTATTTTTTTTTTTGTACACCCGTACAACATTTATTTTAAACTAATATAATATTATCGCTATATCCAAATCTGAGATAAATAAAAATAAATCGTAACAATTTAACATATAAAACTAGAGATCATCAAATAATCTATTTACAAAATTAAAAACATTTTTTGATATTTTTAGCGCTTCTGAGTTTGTAAAGAAGATTTTGAATTTTTGCGACAATAAAATTTATTTTGGTTTGATCAGGACCTTTATATATAAAACAATGCTATCAATTCTTAAAATATGACCAAAACTTGTATAAATTTTTTGAATGACTAGATCCCATACTTTTTTCAATGTAAAACAATCCAATAAAAAATGCCTTCCTGTTTCAATCTCGGTCTTACAGAAATAACAAACCCTTTCCTCTTGCGTTCTCCCATATATGCTTCCGAAGCTCAGTGTATTGGACACCACCCTATATTTTGTCCAATAAGTAGAAAAAGTAAAACTAAGTTCTGTAGTGTTTTTATAATATCTTTCGCTGTAAAACTTAACCCTAATCTCTCACTTTTACCCTCCATTTGATTCAAAAATGTTTTTTGTCCCCCTCCTTCACTAAAAAGCTCCTAAGCCTTGTATTTTGTACCCTACTGATGTAATTAAAAAAGGAGTCCCTCGGGCCACATTGTCGTCTTTTAAAATTGACGTTCCTTCTAATCCCTTCTCTCTCCAAAACTTCACTGGCATTGAATATTTGGCTTTTGTTAAAAATCTCGCCCAAGAAGGCTATTTTCTTTTGACCGAGGTATTGGCTAAAAATAAAAGTCTAGGGTTATCCCTCACCGGTTCTTGCCAACCCATTTCTTCTAGGACCTGTTTCGACAGCTCAAGGTTAATTTTTTTTTTTTTCCCAGAAATGACCTACTGTTTCGGAAATATCTAAAACTTTTCCGGTCCACATCCTTCCACATCCCCATGCGAGACCCCACACACTTCATTTTCGCAATCATAATTTTTCCCCACACTGTATTTATATCCAAAATTCGCCTGAACCAGCCGAAAAGAATGGATTTCCAAAGTTCTTGAAGCATATCATTCCTAGGCCTCCCCACTTTTTGGCAAGAACAATTCTTCTCCTAGTGAAATTCGACTTGGTTTGTCTTTAAAGAGGAAAAATGTTTCTAATTCCAAAAACCCTCGATATCAGTTCTTCACTATAGGCTGTAGATCTTAGCAGATGGGTGGCCTTGGGCAATATTAAAGTGTTCCAAACATAGACTCTCGCAGGAAGATTGAGGCTCAGAACACTCGAGTAGAGTGCTGCTGCTCGTCTTAACTTTTCTTCGATCATTTTTTTGTTCTCGGTCCAGTCTGTTTCGTCTATTGAAATGAAGGATCCCAACACCTTAAGCACGGAGACCTTTTCTAAACCGATAACTTCCAATACCCCAGCACTGCATCCTATATATTTAGATTTCTCCACATTAATCTCTAGACCAGACAGTTTTGAAAAATTCCTTAATGTGCCAAAGGTAATTTCTGCAGATTCTTTAATGTCTTTTTCACTGCCCGAGAACAACATCGTTAAGTCGTCAGCAAAGGCTTCAACTTAATTTCTTCCGTACCGATTTTCACGCCTTTTTTATACTTTGGGTTACATTGAGTTCCACTAGAAGCCAATCCAATGCCATAATAAACAAGTATGGGGAAATCGGGTCACCCTGCCTACAACCTCTTTTTATATCGAATTTATAACTGTCCTCCTTGTAGCTTGTTTGGATATTTTTCAAACACAGCCCTATCATGTATCTAAATTTTTCACCTAGTCCGTGCAACTCTAAGCTTTTAGTAT
>CP045901.1:13144251-13171343 GCA_013387185.1 Caligus rogercresseyi
CATTTTTGTAGCTCAATAACAAAAAAGTTGTGATTTTGTCTAAAAGTTGAAAATCGAAAACAAAAAACTCAAAATTTCAAAAACATTATGACCTGATTGAGCAAAACGGTTTTTAATTTTGTTACCAGGGACCCACTAGGTATTCAAATCAGTTGATATATCTCAAGAAACTTTTTTTTTTTGTTGCCCTGTGTAATTAGTAGGATGCATCTCATACCTGTGGATTTTGGAATAAACAATTAAGAAACTGATGTACAGATAATCACAATTCATAAATTTATTGAAATTCCAACTACAGGATCTGAATGGTTGTTCTCCTAGGCTTACGAAATATATAATTTTTAGTCTCATATTCATTGTTAGCTTAGAACCTATCGGATTATATTCAATTATTTAAACATGAAAACGCAATATAGTTGCGAAAGTGAAGGATGAGTGTATTTATTTCGCAAAATTCAGTTGTCTGTATATATAAGTCTAAGGATTGGCTTTTTATGGTTGTTATGTTATTTTTCAGTAATGAATTAAATGCAAGTATACTCATGGGTGTTTGTATTCTATTTGCAGGTATGTTGAACTGTTGTATGCAAGCAGTTAAATATTTTCGAACGTTGTTAGGATTTACGACTCCACAATATATTTATCAAACAACAGGACTTAATTTTTTTTTTTCTTACTGGTTCGATAGAATTACATCCGACTGGATATAAATAAGCATAAAATTAGTCTATCGAATCTTGGATCTTATCAATGAGGTTGATCAAAATTGGACCTTCGCTTTCTCGGGATTCGAACCTCATTGAGAGTTGAAAGCGCTTCAACGTTCTAGGCTATTGCACTCCCTTAAAGCTCAAAGATCCAAAAATCTAGATGTGCCCCAGAAAAAGGAAAAGCCAGATTTGGATTCAGTTATCCATGCACATTTCATTCAATCAAAGGAGATTGACCAAAAAATTTATATACTCGCATATTTGGCCGCCTACGGCGCCCATATGTTCGCCCTTCGGGTATGGGTAGTTTTTGGAGCTAGTTTGTGAGTGAAACAGACCTTGAAGAATATAAGAGAGGAGAGAGAAAACTATTTTCTGTTTTGTACAAACATTCCTCATAAAAAGTTTGACTTTGTACACAGAATATGTTTTAAGTTACATGAGATGCTTTTTCTTTTTCTATTTCTCGAACTCTCTCCTCCTCCTCCTTTTTTTTTTTTCTTTTTTCCTCTCTTTACCTTGAAAGTAGGTAGTTCAAATCAGACAAGGTCTGATTTTTTTCTTCATTTCTGGTCCCTTTGCAAATAGTTTTATTAGGTCCGTCTTGACCCAAGGATTCCATAGGTACCTTCAAAGTTAAAATCTGACCATAAATGTGGGAGGAGATAGCGTGCGGCCATACAGACGGACAGAGATTGGTGAATTAATATAGAGATTGTTGACAAAAACTGTTTCTATACGACATATTATTACATTTCTTTACCTACAAGAAACGTACAACATGAGTTAACCAGAGATTTCTATAGTTGGGAAGCGGCAACAATAAAACTATTTACTATGCCATAGCATTTATAAGGATTATCAAATTAAAACCTTTTTTCCATATATACGTTGAAATGGGAGTTTCTAAAAGTCTTATTATTATTCTTTTGCATAATTAAAGTATGCAGGGATTTTTTAACAAAGCACAGAATAGTTGCTGTGCAATAAAATGTACAATAGAAAGAAAATACTATACATAATTTAGATTTTTATATTGAAAGTACTATTTCAACTTGATAGCATCCCGTCAATTAGAGTGGATAAACTTTTTCTTTTAACTGCAAAATCATAGCTATTCAAATCTTAGGAGAGCACTTACATACTTAAGGACTGGAAAGTTAAATTGAAGGGCAATAAAAAGTAATTTTCTTTTTGTATTAAAGGATGGATAAAGTGTTTTTGGAGATGTAAAATATTATTATGCAATATATAACATAATCATAATTTAAAGTATTCAAATTTTTTTGGTACCTCAGTACAACAATTTATTTTCCATCAAATAGGTTACATTATAAAATTTTACATCATTACATTAACAGATTTAAAACATCACTAAAATACTTACAATATTATCGAAAGGAACTAATCTTGAAGAACGAAATTTAAATAAAATTAACTGTGTTTTTGTTGTTATAAAATTAACTTCATTACTTTGTGGATCCAAATATAAATATGAAAAAATTTTGACATAAATAAGTTGTAATTGTTGTAAAATAGGTTTGATAGTGAATCGATAATTTTTTTTAAATAAATGGACACTCAACTAGAAAATTATTAGAGTTTCAGTCTTTTCTTTACAAAGAAACATAGCCTTTCAGCGTACGACTTGCCATGTATGTATGCTTCCCTAGAGACAGCGTGCTCGAAACTATCCTGTACTTTAACCAATACATGGAGCAATCAAACTGAGTATTGTTGAGGCATTTGAAACCTCAAAGGATGATGAGGACAAGACCCATAACATAATCTTCGATCAATTTGTGTCAGAAACGTTTTTTTATATTTTCCCCTAACAAAAATATTCTAAGCGACTATTTACTAAAAAAATATATATATATATTCACATTTTTTATTGAAATAAACATGAAATACAGGTTCATTCCCTGTAAAAGAATCAGCGTCGAATGACGTCACTGGTATTTATTGTATGATTTCCCTTCTTCTATTCTCCCTATTCCCTAGAGTTCTATGTCAATGTATCATTGCTTACCTCATCATCTGTCTGGCAGCCATTTTAACTAAATTACTGACGTCTTAGAATTGGTTATATGTGTATTCTGTGTTGAGTATCCAGTATACATGCAAATATGGCGGTTTGATATACATATTTCCAAGAAAGAGTGGACAATACCTAACTTTTGTCTGTGTTATATTATTAGCTTTGACACCACCTGTAAAAGGGTCACAAGATAATTTATTACCATATGATTTAAAGTAATCTTCATACGGAAGCATGAGGGTTGAAATGGAATACATAATTGCGATAGGGTTGAGATGAACAGGCTCTATATTGGGCTGGGTATTCTTAGGGCTAAATAAATGTAATGTTAACTTATTCGAACATAAGTAGATATTCTTTCATGGCCATTAAACAATATAAGACCCTTTCTTCTTTCACGTAATCTTTCTTCTTTTTCATCTAAATTAGCAACTGTGGATGTTCTATATTCACCAAATCATTTATTTAGGCACATATAGGTATTAATATATATAAATTATTTTTTTTCGGTTAATTTTTTTTTATTCGGTAACTGTGTAAAATAAATACACTAAAATATCTTACAGAAATAGGGTAAATTATTCAGGGCACTTACGAAAAAATACGTAAACATGTTAGTTCACCTTACTGCCCTAAAGAAAAACCTTATATAAAAGGACGCAATCATTTACTAAATTTGTTTAAAAATTCACAATGTCTTCTTAGAATTATTTTGATAGTTTTCATGTATGAGGTTCATATATGCTGGCACATATTTAGTTATGTCGCCAGCCCATTCCACGTTGGCGTTCCTAAATCCAGGATTTAAGTCAAATATTTTCATTACCAACAAATCATGAACGGAATTCTTATGGGTCTTCTTATCTATATATTAAGATTCACAACAAGAAGTTGGAATTCTCAATTACTTTTTCTATTTAATCTAGGTATGCTGGTTTATTTTATAAATAAAACAATAAAAAATCATTTTCAATAGCAGTTTTTATTAATATAGTTTAAGAATTTCGATAAGATTTAATTTTCTTGCAGCTCAAATACTTGGTTCAGTTTTCAAAAATTATAAGTGCCGAAAATAGTATCATTTTGCAACTATTTTGTAGTGCAACTGCGGACAGTTGCATTTAGAAATCAAACGTATTTATTTTGATTTGTCGATTTTTTCAAGCTAATTTCACACGAATATTTATATCTTTCAATACACTAAACACAGATCTGTTTATATTCGTTAAATTATTCATAATAGTAAACATGATAGAAGTGGATAGTGGCCTAATTTCGGACGCAAACCGATAATGCAATCCCTTTTTATAGTACCACAAATAATGAATTTTGGGTCATATTTGATTTTGACATAAATGTTATATTATTGTATGGAAATGTCTATTTCCATGAGACCTTGTAAAGTATAATACTAATCAATATCCAAGGTTCTATCCAGACAATACCTATTCTCTACAATAATTAGGGTGATTTTGAACTAAAGTGACAAGGAAATATTTAGTATTTGTACAACACGTAGATGTATTCCACTCAAATACTAGCCTATCCATGCATTTGTGCCATTTTTTCCATGAGTCATCATTTTCCTGTTTTTATCTTGGGTCATTTCTTCTTTGTCCATTTCTCCTTAGGTCCAATTTTTCTGGGCCATTTCCTTCTGATATCGGTTTCTATTATTCATGTCAGTTTAATAAAAAGTACATCCATTAAATTAGTATCATATGGAAATCCAAAGTTTTGTAAAAATGTAGATACCATAAGCTTTTAGCTCTATTTTAATAATATTTAATTATGGTTGCAAATAATTGAAGAAAAAAGTATTCGATAAAAGATTATTTTTAAAGAAAGCTTTAACGGGGTACAAAAATGCATTCTTTTAATTAGTATGCAAGAGATCACCACACTCAGGGCAATTTTGATTGTTAAAACGTATTCATTTACTTCAAATAACAGCCAGTTCATATTTGCCATTTTTTTATGCGATTCCAAGAAGTGAAGCATGCGACTTATTTTCAACATTCATAACTATTTTGATTATTATCCGTAATAGTCTTTTCCCCGGAAGCAAGCCGTTTTATTTAGTCACATAATATGAAAGAAAATAGCTTTATTGGATTATCTATCACTAAGATATATACTGATATTACCATATTTTTAAAAAGTATCTGTATAAATGGTTCAAAATATAGGAAAAGGTGTGTCGTATTTTCGTGAAATTAACTTTATGTCTTGTTTGGATTGTTCTTTGGCTTTATATAAAAATTTAGTTAATTTGTTGACATCCACATAGAGCTGTTTATAATTTCAATGTATGAGAGACACTCTTCACACATTTTTCATTCATTGAATACCAATATATACATTTTAGTAGGCATGGCTTTTTTTACGAGTATTCATTTCATAGTGACGATAGAGAACAAAAGAATATATTACACACACACACACATAGACACTTAAGTATCATTCTCTTTTATCTATGTTTTCTATATCCTGAAAAAATATATATATATATGTGCGTATTATCTAAGAAAGTTATCCAAGTAAGCTTATCCCTTCTTGCTAAGATAGAGAAAATGAAGAATAACTAACTTTAAGTCTTTAAGGAACCCTGCTGCCTGTGAGTGTGTATCCAAAAATACCGTTTTTAAAACCCCCTTCCATGTCCTTCAGGCTCTTTAAAAAAGAAGCTTCTATAACAAAGAAAAAAAAGTTTTGAGTGGATATAAGATATCATGCTCAGTTTCTTCTTTATTGGATTTGATTCTTATATACAAGGAGTACAATTTAAAATACTGACTTGAAATATATTGCTTTAGAAGTTTTAATGGAGTTGTAAGGCAACTGTTTTCGCTTATACCTATATTATATGAAGAACACGTACCTAGGCCAAATTCTTAATAAGACCCCCTGGGGGTTGGATTGAAAGCTCAACTACGCCATTGGCATGTGGAAGTCAATAAATCCTCTTTTTGAAACCCCAATATGACATAGTTGTGATACCCAAGAGTCTATAAAAGCCCGATATGAAGTATATCATAATTGTGATATTTAGAACCTTGAAACGTTAGTCTTGAAAGCCCTAAATGTCATATTTGTGGCTGCTAAACCGGACGTAAAACTGAGGATGAGTTTGAATTCAAAATGAACTATTAAAATCTTCGAAACGTGATGTTTTAATTGATTATGCAAAATCCCTGGTCATGGAATATTGTCTAAGAACAAACACTCTCTCTCTCTTGCTCTCGGGGTGTTATTACACTCGTCACACATGTTTCATTCATTGAATACCAATATACGTCTTTGTAGACTTTTTTTTGTCTTAATAGGATCTTAATATTGAAGGTGATAATAACCTTATTACTTCTTTGACTAAAGAAAGACACATTTTGGGATAGCATGTATTTTTCCCCTCCTTATTTGATATATTTTTCAATAGTTTTTCCCCCTTCCAATATTCCTTTGAGAGTAACATCTTTGATTTGGCAACAATCTCTCTCTTTATAATTTATTTAGAGTGCATCTGATTGTTGCTTACATGCTTAAACACACTCAAGAGTTTATAGCCTTGTCAGTTGCAGAGATTGTTTGCTGAGTGAATACCACTCTTTTCAACTCTTTTTGGATGTTTACTTTTCTTATACAAACATTCATGTTATAGGGGATTCTATCCATTGTTTATAGGATTTTTAATGGAGGGCCCCTTATTCCTGAAGGTTTAAAAACGGTACATATGAAGCAATGGAGCCATAAAAAATATAATTAGGCGTATTTACAATTTTTATTATTTATGAATTTATTTTCAACAGATTTTTAAATAATTAGCCATTAATCTGCTAATTTATGATTGCTTTTATTAGATACACATTAATATTTGCTTTTATAAACTTCACTACATATAAAGACAATTTTACCTTAAATAAATTTATTAGGTGTATTTATACTTTTTATTCTGTATGGAATTTAATTTTAACAGATTTTTTTTTCAAATAATTAGCCATTAATTTACTAATTTATGATTGCTTCTAATAATACTTTTATAAGCATACGACTTCACTTGATTATAATATTTCTTTAGAGAATAGTAATAATTATAATTAAACATAGTTTAAAATCAGTATCCTTACTAAAGCTGAAGTAGATATAATAAACAAATAAAGACTTAATTAAACAAATAATTTCAAATATGAATTGAAATCATTAATTAAAAAAGATAAAAACATTAAATGCATAATGTATAATAAAACAAATTTAAAACTATATAAAAGTAAATAAATTAACAATATATGGCGGAGATTTTTGGAATTCATTAGAAACCTTTATACAGTCATATTAGGCTCTTCGAAACCAAAGGTTTGTCTAATCGTTGAATGTCAAAAACATCTAATATATGTATATTAATCAGACCTAATAAATTTAATAAAAATAACCTTAATTGTTTAAGGGAATGTATCTTTGTGGATTCACTTTGATTACATTCTCATTACTAAATCCACAACTATCAAAGCAACTAAAGCACAAACACTAAGGAGGACGCTACAGAATGAGGGGCGATATGTTCCTGTGCGAAAACCGCAAATAACTGTTAGCCATTAGTTCCGAGACTGCTGCACAGATCTCGTTATATATGAAAATTATAAAGAGGGCCTAAAGGAAAAAATAGCGGGATCTGAGCCCAAACGAGATCTTATGGATTTCGCAATAAGGACTCTAAGCTGAGATGGCCTCGAAAGTCATCGCAAAACTCCAATCAATTCTGGCGAAGCCAGATTCAAAACTACAAAGTTTCCACAAGGATAGCGGAGGTGGCTTTAAAAGAATACAACATCTCGGAAACATTTTTAAATACATCTACATATAAATTTTATAAAACATATGTTTTTTACATACTTCAATTTTATATGTCTTTTTCTTTTAGTCTTTATAGTTTTATAATTTCTGTGATAATTTTTTGTGAATTAATATTTATTACTGAAAATGTAGCCCATTGGGATTCTAAAAAAAAAAAAAAAACTAAGAGGACGCATAATATCGTTAATTTTTTTCTACAAATTAACTTTGATAAGACATGAATTTTATAGAATACATATTCAGCTTCTAACAACTGTATTAGTAGCCTTTTTATATATATTTATATTCTAGAAACGTGCATTTATTCTCAACTGTATAATAAAGTAATGTTTATATTAACCTTAAAGCCTACAATATTCAAAAAAATTAGTGACTAAAACACTACTATTGTAATGAGTAGCGTTTTGAATCCATTTTATTCTCTTATATTCCTTGTCATCAATTCGTTCAAAAATATATAATATTTTAGAGGAAATAAGTGAAGGTGCTCTCCATAAGAATGTCTAGTTCTATTTGTTAACATTATTTATATTTTTCAAGTTATATAAGATTCTTAAAATGCTTCTTGTTGTATATGAAAAATAACAACCGCACCCTTAGTTTATTAAATATATCAAACGAAAATGAGAGTGAATTCATTATATTTGTATTCGCTTTGTTACTGAAAAAATATTAAAAGGAACAATATACTAATACTATAACCTAAAAAAATATAAAGTTTTAATAATTAAACGCTCAAAAGGAGTGCGATAGCTCCGTGTTTCAAGATCATAGAGATATAAAGGCATAGAGAGCTTATTGGATTCTTTATAGACATACGTCATTGTGCCCGATATCAACAAATATTTATATCTCTATAATCAGCTTACAATGTCGTAGTACAAATACTTCGTTTATATTGGGCACAAGCGACAGCTGAACGGGGATATCTGCTATTGAAGGCAATAAGCTTTTTATATCTTTATGGTAAGACGTGTGCAACTCTCAATGTTGAGGTAGGAAGGTCGAATCCCGAAAGGGAAGGTTAGTTTTGGTAAGCCCCATTGATAAGATAATAGTTATGAGAGACTAATTATAACGCTATAATTCTTATTTAGATCCACAACGATGCCATTCTATCGAACCAATATTCAATATATATATATATCCTAAGTTTTTGTTGCCAAGAAAGAAATAACCATAGAGGTGTGATAGCCATGCGTGTTAAGGCGTGTTTAACTCTCAATGCTGGGGCACAGGTTCGAATACTCCCGAGAGGGGATGGTCATTTTTGGTCTACCTCATTGATAAGATCCTAGTTTCCATGACTAATTATAATGCTATAATGCTATTAATATCCATTCGGATGCATTCTATCGAACCATATAGGCAACAAAATAACCATAGAGTTCATGGTAAAAAATTAAATGACTTATATAGATATATATAAATGTATATATATATCATCCTAAGTTTTAGAGCGAAGATAAGTAATACCAAAGAGTTTATGATAAATAAATAATAACTTATTCCTTTGCGCTCAAACAACAAAAATATCATAATGATGATTTATTTTCAGCTTTTATTATATAATTACGTGGGCAAATTGCATATTGTTTATAAGGCAGACGTAGTCATTAAAATAGTCATTTATGACTCATTAGGTTCCCATCCATTTGCTGGAGGCTAATATTTAATCAGTATACAGGGAGTACACGTATAATCCGGACTAACTTTGATCGGTTATGTCTTCTTTGTTTTTTGAGAATTGCAACGCACATATATACGTTACTGCGCTTGCATCTTATCTATCTGCCAAAAAAAATCAGATTGAAAATCAGTCAACATTTAGCCATGGAAGAGGAGAAAAGGTATGCGATGTTTGCTTCCTTCCGTGCCGGGAGGAGTCCAAAGGAGGTGATAGAGTTCTTCAACTACCCCAAGTCGACCGTCTACGACCAGTGGAAGGCTTGGAACTCTTTCAAAAGAATGATGCTCATCGCAAAAAGCGTTCTCGGTCCCTGGGGCCACCAGGACGGACGAGTTTGTCGCCGAGGTGAAGAGGAAGGTCAACGAGGACGGCAACAAGTCCTACGCCAAGTTGGCCGCCGAGATGGTTGCTCCAAGCAGACCATCGCCAACACCATCAACAAGGACCTGGCTACAGTTCATACAAGAAGAGGCACAGGATGATCTGACGGAGGGGACCAGGGAGTCCAGGAGGGTCAAGGCCCCTACCACTGGAGCCCGGGCTTGTGGCCCCCCAGCTCCCCTGACTGCAACCCCCTCGACTATTTCTTCTGGGCCATGGTCGAGAACAAGACCAACAAGCACGCTCACAACACTCTCGACTCCCTCAGGGCCGCCATCGTGGAGGAGTTTGCCAATATGAAGAAGGACGTCGTCGCCAAGGCCTGCGGCCGCTTCAGGCACCGCCTTGAGATGGTTGTCGCCGCTGATGGGGGCTATATTAAAAATAAATATCTATATATGTGTGCCTTTCATCTAACAAAAAATTGTTGAAAAATATTGATAAATAAATAAGTTATCAACATTTCAAAATTGTTTTAATTAGTCCGGATTATACGTATACGCCCTGTACAATTCCGAGTCGGACAAGATATTGAAATATTCATAGTTGTTTATCAAAGACCCTTCTAAACCAGGGCATGTCTGATATCTACGATTCCTTTTTACCTCTCTCTTTCTTTCAACTCAACTTCTTTATAAATCCAATCCACATTTACCTTTATAAATCCCTCTCCTTTCTTCATCCGCCCAACTAAGCTTTCCAAGTATATGTGAGCCTCTTCTTCGGATCCATTAGATGTAGTATTTTATTCATATATCTCATTAGTGTACTATTTATCCTTCTGCGTATTCCAGGCTCAAACAAAAATGTTTAAAAAAAACTTTTCTCATATGAGGGGAAAAGCCCTCATGAAATATTGATCAATGCAGGCGAGAGATAAAAAAAGTTGTAAAGTTCTTTTTGCCTCTTGCTTGGAAATAAATAGCTTTACTCTCTCTATCCCCATCTCTTGGGCATTGGATAAGTTGCATCATCTTTTGAGGTATTTATTATTGTGGTTGTCGTCAGAAATGCACTGCGGTGATGTTGATCAAAATAATAGAATATTCGTAGAATTTATGTTGATAAGAACAATTTCACTACTCCTATCCATATTGGCAAGAGAGCTGACTTTTCGCTTGCCCGTGATTTTCAATGACGTCATACCGGCAAGCTGGAAGAATAACATTGAATAATTCCCTCATACGCCATTCTTGATAATTTGGGACAGAGCTGTTATTGCAAATTCATCAATAAACAGTATTATTTTCATATATTTACAATGGTTTTTTTTTTGCGTCTGATAGTCGGAGGGATGATCCATTTATCGGCAGATATGATCGTTCAAAATATTCAATAAGCATTCTGTTTTAGTATGAGGGACTACTTCATTCAATTCCTATTAAATAGATAGATAGGAGTCGTATATGGCTATGATAGACTCCCATGAAAAGAATCAATTAGTATTTTAAAGATGAATTTCTTCTCTCTGAATGGTCAATGTTCGTTCTTCAAAAAATCAAGTGAAGAGATAGATTGTAGCATAATGCCAACTGCTTTTTCATTTTTATTCATTATCCTCCAATCATGTTTCAATCATTACTACTTTTTCTCTCCCTATTTTGATTAGTAAGGATGCCATTACAAATGGACGTGTGTTAAGGCTTTAAAAGCTGAGACACCTTCATTACTCCGATTTAAGGAGTCAGATTAATCACATTTGCTTGTAAGGTTCATGTTTTTGAATCTAAATGATGACGTCACAACTATGGGTATGGAGTTATGGGTATGTTATCCTCAGAACGCGACAGAGCGTCGTATTCCGCAGAGGCCTGAGTGCGATCCAGGAGGTATATAAATCACAAATAAAAGGACACGAAAATATAGAAGAATTTATTTTTATATAGGAATCTCCAAAAGAACTTAACTCTGATAAGGACAGTACAAGACTATTTTCTAAAGGGAAGGAAGGAGGGAAGATGCATGCGGGTCGCATGCATGAGCTTGTCAGTCAAACTTGTTTATTCCTTCCTGAGTATAAGTAACAGTAATACAATAATAATAATACAGGGTGAGCCATAGAGATATGAAGATATAGAGAGCCAAGGTAGTTAAAAGTAAGGTAGAGCCATTTTAACCTATGAAAGTAAAAAAAATACACCGCCACGCAACCTACCTCATGAGCATGACGTCACATATGCCAAAAGAGGCTCTATTTTATAAGTAAAATATGTTAAATATAATCGAATTTAGCCTTTAATTCGATCATAGAAGAATTAATTATCACAATTCTATTAGAAAATGGGGGAAAAATTGTGGGTACTCATAAATTTTTGATGATTTAAATTTGCTGAAACTATCCAAAATATTTCATGAAAAGCAAACCCTTCAATCATTATATGATAAAACACATAAAAAATAACGAAATAAATTATAAAAAATACTGTTTTATAATCATATTACACAAATATATTACAAGGACTTTTTAGAAAAAGTATATAATTTATCAAACTATAAAAAAATACTGTTCCTAATCATATATTACATAAATATTATTTCAAAGACATATTTAGAAAAAACTATATAATTCATAAATTATAACAAAAAAATACTGCTTATAATCATATATTACATAAATATTATTAGAACGACATATTTAGAAAAAAGTATATAATTTATGGAGCATTTAATTAATCCACTGTTTTATTTTTCGCCTCTGTCTTACACTTTTTCTATGACTAAGCTTTTTAATTAATTTAATTTATAGGTATGTATTCACGGAAACTAAGCCATATGTGGACCCTTTTTATTAAATTAAAAATTCTTTCATTTTGTGTTGTACCTGGCTGCTCCAATAAAGGGAGATTGTTCAAAGGGTGTAGATTATACAACTCACTTGGCTATAGAGGATCATGGAGTAAAAATTATTTAAAAAAATCTGAATTGGGTTCCAAAGAAGATTTTATAAATGCCGATAAAAGCATTATGGTGCAAGATCTTTTTGATAATGCAAACTTTAAAGTTAATTCACTCAACTGTTTAAAAGGCATTAAAGGGCATTTCAAGTATATCATAGTACTTGCTATCATCCTCGATCACAAAAAAAGACTAGCGCCTGAATCCCACGGTTCAAATAATAGTCCGTCAAAACCTCGAAGTTTTTGAAACCATCATGACGACTCTCTTATCCTTGAACGTAAATTCCCTTCAAAGTACAAAAAGAAAATATAAGCTGTCAAGTCTCTCAAATATTTAGAGCTACCTAACATCGTAATTTATGTGACACACGGTGCAATTTCGAAAACCATTTTTCTCTTCCTCAAGTATATAAGTCTTTTTCGTCATTTGACGCCAGTCTAACAAATCTGAAACGTGGAGTTACATTATTAATTAAGAAAACCTTTCAGCCCAGCATTGATTTTCGAGCTCTAATGGAAATCTATTTAAAATCAATTGTAAATCAAAAGATGGGCATTTTGATATAATAGGGGTCTATGGCCCTAATAACGACAATTATGATTTTTTCAATGTGAAACTTAGCTCAATAATAACACATCGACCACTATATGGCAGGTGATTTTAACGATAAACTAAAGCCCGGAAGGGACTCTAATCGAGACCATATATGCTCAAATTCTCGAGCTACTAAGCTTTAATATCCCTCATCTCCTCCTTTGATTTTCATGACTCCGCGACATATGCCAAAACTATAATACTTACTTTTTTGTGATAAATTTTCGAGACCTATTTCCTCTAGATTTGATTTGATACTGTTCAAAGGTTTCCGCGATAGCTCATTGAAGTCCTACAGGGTCGTTGATACTAGTTTATCAGATCATCATGGTTTGATAGCAACATTGACATCAAATCTAGGACCTGAAGCATAAAACAAGCTGGAAACTGAACTCCAAATTATTGAACAACTTAGATACAAATGAAAGAATCATTTCTTTAATTGAAACAACCAATCTCATGTTAAAAACGGCAGTGAAGTTTTCACTGAAATGGAAGGCTTGATTTAAAAAAATGAAAGGGATCTCTAGGAATGCCGGAGCAGTAAAAGCAATGCGGAAACGAAGGGCAATTACCGAAATCGAAAACTTTTTTCAATAAAATATTTCACAACAAGAAATAAATTTTAAATGGGATCAACTTTACAGCTGATCTCATGCCCAGGACTAAAAATAAAATTGAAAGTATCTCAGACCTAACTATTCGAGATTACAGTGCGTTAAAATGGAGAAAAAAAAAAGAGAATCATCTAAAAACATGTGTATCGTAAACTCCATTGGAGAAACTTCAAAGTCACCCTGATTTTATATGTAGGGAAATTAGCTCCTACTACTCCAAATTGTACAGCTGCTACGACTGCAGAGATTCTATAAAATGCGCCCGTTGTAAGTTGGCTAACGCCGACTTTTGCGAAAGCATATGAAGTTCCGTGGCGACAGTCTACATATTTTAGACGAAGACAAAAACGAAATGGAAGTCCACCTAACTATTAAATAAATTGAATATGCAAAAGTAAATAACGCAAAGGTCAATAAGTCACCTGGTCCTTACGGCTTAACCTTTGAATTTTATAAAATATACCTGCACAATCTATCTCCTCTCTTACTCATGCTTTATGAGAAAGTTTTAACCGTTGGACACTTCCCAGAATTTGCCTCAGATAGGAGAATAGTCTTAATACCTAAGAAAAATAAAGATCCGAAATTTAAAAAATCTACGTCCTCTTACTATGCAAAATTCGATTTTACAAGATATTTTATATATTTACTAATCGAATAAAAGGAGTTTTAAATAAAGTTTTACACGATTCTCAGTATGGATTTTAAAAAGACAAGCTTATGGACATAATTCCTTTTACTCTTCAAACACTTACCGAATGTGAAAATCATACGTTTTAATGGATATTGATTTTGGCAAAGCGTTTGATTCTTTATCACACACAATTTTATTGTCCAAACACTTTACAGAAAGCTTTCGACGATTTAAAGAATGGTTTGTACTTCCTTGCCAAAACAGGAACCCTAATAGAATATGTAAGCCACAGAGCACACTTTTATAATTATAGAGGTGCTCGCCAAGGAGACCCTATGGCTGGAATCCTTTTGTCTTATGCATTGACGGTCTGCTCCAAAGAATTAACTCTGATCCGAACATTCGTGGATTTAGTTCATCAGGAAAAGTGTTAAAATGTTTGTGCTACGCAGATGACATGACCATGACATATTATGGTAATCCACAGGGCCGGCCCGTAGTATAGGCAGTATAGGCAAATGCTAAGGGCGCCGTCCATCCAGGGGGCGCCAATTTAACTGTTTAGCAAAGCTTATAGGTAGTAGTATAAAAAAATGATATTTTCTAAGATCCCGAACAGATTCCATTAGGGTTTATAATTATCCAAAGTTTACTCCAATAAATTGTTTTTAAGTTGCTTCAGCTGAACTCAAGAGCTTTTTTTGTCCCATGTGGTGCCCACACTTTAAATCTAGTAGTAGCTGATGCTACAAAAAGCTCGCCAGATGCCCTTGGCTACTTTGGGCATTTAACAAAGTTATTTAAGCTCTTCTCAGCCTCCACCATAGGTGGGATGTCCTCCTAAAATATGTTAAAATAACTCTAAAGTCATGGGCCGAGACCAGATGGGAAAGCAGAATAAAAAGTATTGAAGCAGTAAGGTATCAAGCTGGTCAAGTCAGGGAGGCTCTTCTGGAAGTGAGGGAAACAACTGCATACCCTGTGGTGAGAGTTGAAGCCCAGTCTTTGGCTGAGGAGATTGGATCCTATCGCTTTTGTATTTGTACAGTTATATGGTACGACATTCTCAGCAAGATCCAGTATGTCAGTAAACTAATGCAGTCACCCTCCATGCAGTTTGATGTAGCTGTCGACTTGCTGAAGAAAACCAGAGATTCCCTCACAAGTTACAGAAACACTGGATTTTCTGATGCACAGACAACTGCAAAGGAGATGTGCGAAGAGATGAACGTGGAGGCTAAACTCAAACAAAAACGTTTGAGAACCACAAAAAAGCACTTTAGCTATGATTCTCCAGATGAACACATCCATGATGCACTACGAAAAATGGAAACCACATTTTTTAATATGGTCATGGATACGGCCATCTCCTCACTAGATGAAAGATTTCAGAATCTTGGAGAAGTGAATAGAATCTTTGGTGTGCTCCTCGATTTCCCCAACTTAGGAGAAGAGGACCTGCTACTGAAGTGTCAAACTCTAAGTACCGCTTTGACCCATGACAGCCAGCCAGATATTGATGGCACAGAACTTGCAAAGGAAATGCAGAATTTCCCACCATTGCCATCAAAGAAAATGACAAATATGAACTTTTCACCTTCCTGCATGAGAAGAAGCTGGTCGAAATGTATCCTAACATGTGGGTTGCCTTGAGAATCTCTGCCACTCTTCCTGTTACAGTGGCTGCTGCTGAAAGAAGCTTCTCTAAGCTCAAACTGATAAAAACGTATCTTAGATCTACCATGATGCAAGAACGTCTCAGTGGACTTGGCATTATAAGCATAACCATGTGGTCTCAAATCAGTTATCATATGATGATATTATAGATGACTTTGCTGCAAGAAAGACCAGGAGAGTAAATCTGTAGGAGGTTATGTGAGATTGAGGAGGTGGTTTTGTTGTTTTAAAATAGTTTAAGCTAAAGCATACCAAAAAATAAACCACGACAGGTCATTATAAGATCACCTTTTTATATATTTATTGTATATTTTTATTTAAATCTTTGTAAAAAACAGTGCACACTGGTTTCTTTTTATCGTGCAGTGTCTTATTTATATTGTATTAATACGTTAATTTATTTCAATTGTTTACAGTTTATATTTTAGGAGTATTTAAATCTAATACTTTAAATGAGCTATTTTTGTTATATTTAATACATTTAGTTTATTTGTTGTATTTGTTTCTTTAATTATTTTCTTAGTTTTTTAAATGTGCTATTTCTCTATTTAAATAAACAATATCTAGAACAACGATATTCAGTTTCTTGCTGCGATATGCCTAGGCACCAAAGTGGTTAGAGCCGGGCCTGGTAATCCACTTCAAACCATAGGATCAATCTGCAGAACATTTAAAAATTTAAATCAATTCTCTATTATTTCTGGCTTAAAAATAAACGTTGAAAAGACAGAATATCTCAGCTCCTTTGGAGCATTGTAGAAAAAGCCTGGCCAATACTAAATTCGTCTGATCATATGAAGATACTTGGATCTTGGATTGGATCTAACAGTTCTAAGTTAAATTGTGATCTCATGATGCCAACACTGAAGAAATCGTGTTCTTTTTTCCACTCCCTCAACTTAAACGTGTGGGATAAAGCCAGAGCCTGGAATACCTATATTGTCCCAGGTGTAATTCATTTACTTCGTGTTACACCTTTTCACCAAGGGACATCCGAAGAACTTCTAACTATGGAGACTTCTCTCTTAGGCTTCCACAAAAGAAGAAATATACCCCAACATCGAATTCACAATCCACTCAGACTTGGAGGATTGGGAGTCTTGGACGTCCAAAATTTATGGAAATCTTTAAATTGCTTTTGGATTCGAAAGCTATGGGACATCAGCCACTATTGGTCTTGTTATATTAAGTAATATTTAAAAAATAATGGAATTGACTATAATGAATCCCCCTATCACGGCTATCAAAAGTTTTACCCAGTATCTCTATGTTGTCTGGAAGAATAAGATAATTTTGTAATAGCTCAACAGAGTGCATCAAAACATATGAAACGTCCTTAGCTTGGGAAATGCCTCTTTTAAATTGCCTAAATGTATCGATCCCAAAAACTTTGAATGCTCACATTGCAAGCGATGTTATTCATTCATCGAAATTTTTCAACAGACTTGCACATAAGTATTTCATTAGTGTTTTCGGGAAGCTTTCTAGAGTGAATCGTCCATTTTTACCCTTCAGGATCAAGATCTCCATTTTATCCACAAAGATTTTACGCAATGCTTCCACAGTCTCAACAATAGTACCTTTAAAGCCTACTTAAAGAGACGTGGGATACAAAGAAGTATAAGCGATTGTGTCGCCGCTGTGAATAATAGATTTCTTACGTCCTCAGAGAAATGGTTCAAATACCGACTTTTGACCGGTTCGCTGGAGGTGGCGGGCAAGTTTTTCATAGACGATCGAAAGAACGGTTTCTTTTTAAAAACACACCCCGAGACCACGGATCATCTCCTTTGGAACTGCCCTGCATTAGCAGAGACTTACCAAGCCCTCCAAATCTCACTAGAAAACCTCTTCAAGACCCAAACTTCTGAAGAAGACTTTCTGACATTAACAAAGAATGCCAAATGTGACGCCGTCATAACTAAAGTTCACTACATATTATATAAAATGCGAACAGTTAAAAGCGACGACCTGTCTTGTATCATCCCATACGCATCTTTATATTCAAAAATTTATTAGAGATATAATTTTTTATTGATATGTTTGTTTTCAAATTATTATAATGTTTTCTTATATTTTCGATTAAATAATTGTTATTTATTGATCGTTTTTCACTAAGTATGTGCACAACCTTTTTGAATATCGTTGGTTGATCTGTCGAAATATATGCCCACTGGGCCAAGAAAAAAAAATCATAGTACTTGCTATTATATATATATATATTATCCAGGAGGTCCCGATTGTAATAAGATACCAAATGGAAGTACGAATGTCATATGTTTGTTAATATATTTTATCTTTAGTAATTATATTATAAGTAAACATTATAATACAAATTAAGGACGGTTTTTTAAATTGCATAAGAGTCCAACCAGAATGTTTCGAATCCATAGCTCAGAATTGTTCATATTGATAGAAAGCTGGTTAAGCCATAATAAATTTATTTGTAATGTCTTTTATTGGTAGCGTCACCTAGCGGATCTTATAGAAGCACCATGTTTACCTTCACGCCCCATTGAGTGAAATCCCTTGGTAATGAAAATAAGAGTTACAATATCCCATTTTGATTTGAGTTCATTTATGATAAGATTATAACTTAATGCATGCATAATTATATATCTAAAAATAATATACTCGTATTAAGAGATTTTGCTTTGTTAGGGAGATAATATTTTAATAAGGATTTAACTTTATTTACTCTCCTGAGAAAATAGTTAATATGCCCTATGTTTTTTTTATCAAGGCTTTCTTATACGATATATGTAGATGTCTCGTTTACTAAACTTCCGTCATGAAAATTTATACTATCAAAACTATAGTATCACATACGTAATAGCGTTAATAGTATTTATAATTCTTCTTTTTTACTCAATTATTCAAGCATGGCTTAACCAATCAGGTTTGTAAGTAAGTTTTTTCATTTAAATTGAATATTGTTTCAACGCTCACGGATGACTTGATAAAATGTTTTCCAATTGAGACGGATGGCAATTTATGATGTATATTTCCAACAATTTAAGTTTTACTATACTTTGTTATGAATACTAATATCAGTAAAATATATTATGAAGACTTAATGGATTGTTGTAGTCTTTTGAATAAAATATATCTCTAGTAGTATTTTGTGTTAAATTAAGGTTTTATCATTTAACATTTTAAGGGAGCGCGTTCACTCGGGGAGTTTAAGCGTGTTCAACTCTCAGGGGACCAAGTTCGACTCCCCCGCGAGGAGGGAAAGGTTGATCGACCTCATAAAAAGATCTTATATTCAACTGAGTTGTGCTTTAATGCTTTAATGTTTATTCTTATTCTAAAAATACAATTCAATACTTAAATAATCAATACAATTAAGTGTTTATTCGAACACATAAGTTATTCATTTTATCTCTTTATATGTATGTATTTGGGCCAACATGTTTTTGTTTAATTAAAAGTTTTATCTCCCTTGTCTTCCTGATATAGATAATAATGGCCGAGGTAAGTACAGCATAGACAGAAATGGGACAAGAAAATGAGGGACCAGGAAGAAATGACTCAGATAGAAAAGCAAAATGATGATTTGACGGTGGGAAGTGGGTGGTTGGCCGGGATTAATAGAAAATGTCTGCACAATGAAAACTATGACTTTATTCCATTCTTAGCGTGGAGGAAGTGACTTCTGGTGTGACGTCATCCTTCATGTTCTTACGTCACAACGACTCGCCACACTGACGCAAGGTTAAAATGGCCCGTAAGAGTATTTGGCATTTTTATGACAAAATCAATGAAATCATTGATTTATAATTTTTTCATTAAAATTATTGTTTCCATTATTTACTCAATTTGTATGAGAAATAATAGTATTTGTGCAATACTTAGTTGCTTTTCATTCATAATCTTGCCTACCCATGCGTTTGGGCATTTTCCCCATGAGTCATCTTCTTTTCTTTTCTATCTTTGATCATTTCTTCCTCTCCTATTTTTACTCAGGCCATTTATTCCTAGGCTATATTTTCCTGGGCCATTTCTTCTGGACGCCCGTCTTCCTATGTATTCAATTATTCGTAAATTATGTCTAAATCTTCTCCGAATCGTAACTCTCAGTTTATTCTTTTAATATGCAAATTGGTTATTGGCTAATGGCTATATTTAGAACTCTACTCACATAAAGGTACATATTTGTAAGTCATTGAATATCAAAAAACTAATAATTGAGTTTATGCATATTTCATTATTTCAAATGGAAAATTCAATTTATAGTGAAATATATATGGATAAATATCAAAGTAAATACAGTATTTGATTGGTTTTAAATCGCTATACACTTTTGAATTTTTGATATCTTCTTTAGAAACTTATCTAAACATCTGTTAATGCAAATATATATTTTCGCATATGGCTAAAAACGTATAATTTAACAAATATTGAATATAATATTAATCATTTCTCCGCATAGATGTTAAATTATAAGTTACAACGTGCTGTATCACTAAAGTGTGGCTTAGTTTATGAAGGTACATAATTTCCCTTTTGTTACAAAATTGTAGTTTAATATGGAAAAATTATTAATTAAGTAAATATGATAGTAAGATAATATTTACCACTTAATGTATTGACGATAGAATGTGTTTGTGATGGAGTGTAACTCTTGAAATATTAGAGGTTGTTGATTTTTGGACCCATACTGCCATGCCCATAGGGTATCATTGCTACTTATAGTTTTAGTGGTTGATTGGAGGTGGGTTACATACACTGCTGGTGTACTCATTCATATAACCCTGTGTACACAGTGGCCAATATTCTAACAACTTTGGCGTTTTAAATTAGAGATTATAATTACCTGAAATTATCAAACTGTATTGGATTTCATATCCATTGTCACAGGCCCTCGGATTATAACCCTGTGTACACAGTGCCCAAGATTCTAAGAACTTTGGTGGTTTAAATTAGACCCTATAATGCAGAAAGCGAAAATACACACATGAACATTTTAGTACATATTTACTGACCTGAATAACAACTTTATATAAAAGGACAAATCATTTATTAGATTGATTTAAAATGCACGATGTCTTTTTAAAATCCTTTTGATAGTGTTTATGTAGAGTTTAGATCTTTCAGGCACATATTTAAGTATATCGCCAGCCCATTTCCACGCTGGCGCTCCTAAATCCGGGATTTTGATGGAGAGAGCATTATCTTATTGGATTTCATATCCAATGTCACCAGGCCCTCGGATTTCATAGACCATAATCTTAGTTTATTTGAGTTTCAACCAACCATTCATACAACAATACATCGGGCTCCGTTCACCACGAGCATCGTATATATTTGGGTCTGAAACCAATGAGGTCGGTTTGAACCCGAAGTCAAATAGGCGATGATGTAAGCTTTATAAACAATCATTTGGAAACAAAAGTCACAATTTCCACTTTATTGACAATCATTCTGACAAGCAGAATCAAAAGTTTTGGCTTTGATACCCTTTATACATATATATGATTATTAGCTACAATCATATATTTTGTTTATTGTAATTTTTTTACTAATATGAATTGATATAACAACATTAGTTATAATCATTAAAAATGAACACAGTGTTTAATTAACTGTCTAATTTATGAATTAAAATCTAGGTTAAGACTAAATATGGTGTCAAATAGTACCAAGTTGGCTTAGCTTTGCAAAAAGTTTACGATATATTATTTAAAGTAATTTGTTTTATAATTAAGTCTTTGAATCGACAAATAGTTTAATTAATACAGTTTTGAAGCAGTTGGTATATATTCTGTTCGAAATGTTTATAACCCCCTCCCCCCCCCCCCCCAAATTAAAAGAAATGTCTTTTTTGAGTATTGTATTCATTTATTCATCGTTATTTTGTATATTAAATATTATTTCATCATAACAAACATTATCATTCTAGCAAGGTCTTTATTGTCTCATTCACTTTACAATGCATATATAATTGTTTAAAAGTAAAATAACTTGATCTCATTTTGCATATGTACAACAATGGAGTATTCAATATAAGGTTTAGCCAAACATTTAGGAATGTTTTTGTAATGATTCAAATGCTTACTACTATCATTCCGTATTCATTTTTATTTGGAGTGCTTTGTGAATCGAAGGAACTATAAAATATATTTAATATTAATAGATATATCATACATCATACTAAACGAACTTTAAAAGCTTACATTGAGATACAATAAAAAAAATTGGTTAATTATGTTAGACATTATTAAAAAATTAGGGGATATAACCATTTTGTCTTTAAGTTTACACTTTATATAATAAATATATTAAATAATACTTAATTATATATATATACCTATAGGTTCTTCATCAGTGATATAGTTGATATACATGAAAAACACATTTTCGTTTCTCTTATATGTGTTACATTTGTAATGCCATGATAGAGATTATACTGTAATAAAATAAGTAATTTAACACTTAAATAAAACGTTAAATACGTCACCGTTGTTCAAATTTCAGTGTCACCATAAAAAAATACCTTTTAATACCAATTATATCTGATAACATTGCTAATCTCTTTGACTACATTATGATAGAGATAAATGATAGAATTTTGAAGCCGATATACACCTGAATAATCACATGGTTTTTTAAGCTGCCTTGTGTTCCCTTTAACCGTCATATTTTACCAAAGTCTTTTTAGGCTCAGCATTTGTATAATATTTAGGAACATTATTTTTGGAAATAAAAAATACTTTTTATCATTAAAAATATTTAATTTTTAATTATTTTTTTGGGATTTTAATGGTTTAAATTAACAATATGTAATTATATTCACATTTCATAATGAATGCATTATCTACAAAGGCTTGACAAAGTTGAGTCCCTGCGCTTTAATAGCTGGAATATATTTTAAGCAAATAATAATAATTATTATGTTAATCAAGAAATCAAGCAAAATAAATAGACCACGACTTATCTTATGTATTGATTTAATAAGGGAACTGTTACGTATTCTTTCTCTTGAAAATAATAGGATATATTATCTAACATAACAAAAAAATATGACCTCCAACTTTGTACAAAAGACCTGACAAAAGAGACATCATGAGAAAATCATAACGCACATCCATCACATGGGCTAGTTGCAGGTTTTTTACTCATTGACTTGAGAAATAATATTTAAAATATAAGTATAAAGTCATAAGCTTCGAGATTTTTATTATTTCTAATTTCGATCTATGAATTAATTCACTATTCAGTTAACACATTTATAATAAATCATTATTTGTGTAAAATACGTATTCATTCCGTTTCATATATATTCATAAATATGTTAGATTCTCAGTGTTAAGGCGTTTCAACTCTAAAAGTTGGGGGTGCAGGTTCGAATCCCGAGAGGGGATGGCCAATTTTGGTCTACCTCATGATAAGATCCTAGGTTCGATAGACTAATTTTAATTACATAATGCTTATGTATATCCAGTCGGATACTGCAATTCTTTCAAACTTATAAGCAAAAAAATATGTTAGATTATAAAACAGAACTTAAATTATGTTGTGGGTTCAAATATAAGAGTCAAAGGTTCCTCAGACTTCTTGATACCAACTTTGCACTTCTAAATACTTTAAAATGTTTTTTTAACTACTGAAACTGCTCTTTATTATTAATTTTTTGAGGAATTTACGATTATTTTTATTCCACAGAGTTTTTTATTTATTGAAGTCTATCATAAAACTATCCATAATTTGAGAATACCTCCATAAACTTAAATTCATATCTGGAGTCAAAATAAGGGTCAAAATGATCAATCTTTCATTCATAGTAACTTTTGAAACAGGTCATTTTATAATTGACTCGATTGAATGACTTTCAAAATCTGAAAGCCTTACTTCATAATTTAAGAGGTCAATATTTATAACGGTGAAATATAAAATCGTGAGCATACAAACTTTTTGATTTATGAAGGAAATATGTATGCATGTCTTTTTTTGACAATTTCCTTTCTCTAAGAGTTATTTCAATATATATATATTTATATACATGAAAAGTTAATAAGGAAAATGTGTGATATTTTGCTTGTATTCTATAATCATTTTTCATAACTTTTTTCAGGTCATACTTTGATTTATCATCCTAATTTTTCATTCAATATGCGGAGGTCACTTTTTCAGGTCGTTTTAAGCTTTTAACCAGAGTCGAGATTGAGTGAATTATTTAATCAAATCAATTATAATAGCTGACCATACTTTTGAAAAAACGTGAAGAAAATTACATCATCTCATTGGGTCAAATTATTATAAAACAGGTTAGTGAAGTGAAATACAACCATAAACCATCTTATCCACAACGAAGACCGACCCAATTAGGTAAACTTAATCTTGAAGCTCTTAAGTCAAATAGAACGACCATAAAATCAACCACATAGTTTAATACTTGGTGATATTTAAAGTCCTGCTATACATAAAGTTACCAAAAACACATAAGTTATTAATTAAACGATATAATTATTATCACTTTGTGCAGATAAATAATAAATTATATATATATATACAAAGCGGATTTTTACCAAGTTTCGTAGAAAAAAAAAATGTCCCAATTTTTTCTCATTTATCTTTGTCTCCTCTGTTATTTCATCTTTTTTCAAAAGCATGGACAGCTATAATAAACGCTTTGCTTAAGCAATTCACTCTACCTCGAGAATAAGGTATTGTTTTTCTAAAAAGTGTCATATTTTATTCCTTCTAGCTCTCTTGTTTATGTTCCCCTTAGACTGATAATGCAATAATAATATGTAGAGTATTTCATCAAAAGCAAGTTTTGTGCTATCTCAGACGACTCCGAGGATGTGCGCAAAGAGAAAAAAAAACTTACTACCTCATTACAAATGTATTTTGTAATGATGTTTCATTTTCCGAGAAGTAAGACCTTGATTAAGCATAAATCAATGCCTAATGTATGCATACACAAACAATGCAAATAAAGTGTATAATGCAATAAAGTTGATTGATAACAATTTGTGCACTTTCTGTGTTATGTACACATTAGTTAACATTGTAGCTTTTGTGTATAAATGTTATTATTATTTCAAGTAACTTTTTCAAATGCTTTAACTAGAGTTACATAAAAAACATTGTTAAATGTATTCAAATGGAAAAGTTGTCCATTTTTGAATATAGTCGTAACTGAGCGAAAACAGTGCAAAAAAGAAATACTGTAATTTAAATAGTGTTCCATAAACTTTCTAATTTCATGTTGCTTTTTAGGTAGAAAAGAGTATAAATATTCTGAACTTATAAAGCTTTGAGGCTTATTATGAAGATGGAATGTTCAGACAAAGCTCAAACAGAATCTAATGAAAGCATGTTGTTATGAGGACATTCAGCACTTCTTATCATCATCATACATTTTTTATTTTTGCATAAGCCTTTGATTCCAAAGCATTGCAATAAATACTTGAATTTGAGGCAAGGTTTAGGTGTTTTTTATTTTGTTTTGTTTTTACTTGAATTGATCCATAATGCAAGCTTTTCTGCGTAGAAGGAGCTCTGAGAATACCTACTCCTTAAGAATCAGCAATACTGCGTTTGCTATCAGGGTATCGGTTCAACGACAAATGGATCTATGTTTTATGTACTCCTGTTCATTGAGCTAAGACTCTACACAAGCCATCAAATAAGTGGTACTCCCTTTCAATGAGAAAAACGGAAAGGGATCTATGTACTGAATCCAGGAGCCTAAGGAGACCCAAGATTTAGAAAAATAAAGTCATGTTGATTTTTTCCGCAGTTCTTTAAAACACATACAAAAAATATATAGTATGTATTTAAAATTGAGGTAAATACGTAAAAAATACACAAATAAACATTATAGTTTAAAAAATTTACCTCAACAGAGAACGTTCTAATTAATATTACTGATAGTTAAACAGATCATTACACTGCAATGATATTATATAATACAAATGACATCAAATTAAAATCACTGATAATAATATAATTCATTCTATCATAGTAAAATTATAAAACACAGATGGCAACTATTAAAATCTTTAAATCTTTTTAAAATTATTCTAATAAATTGTCGATGACTTAGCGTTACCGATGGGAAGTATTTAATTTTTTCCGACGCCCTGGTTCACAAATGTCAAAAAGGGTAGGTATCTTGAGGTCTAAGGCAGTGAATTTTCATGTTGATTGAACTTAGTAATGTTTTGCAAAAATATATAGTCACTAACAGTCTCGAATGGTGAAACAACTAATGACACATATAATCCATTGAAATTTGCTTGTATTTTTAAGCTTTAGTTTTAGAATGCATTGCCATATATATTTGCTTTGTATTATTATGAACTTAAGTTTGCAACATATAATTTTGTATTAAGTACTTTATTGCTGTCAACCACCAGTTTTTTATAGTATAAGATGACAGAAATATGATAATGACACCTGGATAGATGACAAACACTGAATTAGTTAATTACAGATTTTTTAAAGTATCCGTTTGGGCTCTTGGGAACTTATAACCTAAGGAATCAGTTGTACATTTAGCTACTCTCTTAACCTTATCTTTTATTTAAAAGTGTTCATGATTTTAAAATCCCTAAGCAATTTTGTTATTTTTGTTCCTTTTCCTCTGTTCCCTAACGCGCGTGCGAGTAATATATTAATTAGTTATACTACTGTGACTAACTAGAGAGAACAAACATATTAGATATTACTTTCAAGTAAGTAATGTAATATCCTAGATACATATTAATTTCGTGAAAAAAAATATTCGACAGACATTTTTAGTGACAAATTATGAACTGTGAATGTATGTGACGTCACCCAGTGGACATAAAAACGCTAACTAGGTTTGGTGAGGATTTTTACAAATCCGGTTTGAATCGCCTTTACTTATTGTTTCGGAATGCTTAAAAAAGTAATATCTAATAAAGTAGTATATTACTTTTGAGAAGTAATTAATAATATTTAAAAAAAATATACTACGCAGTAAAAAGTAATAATTACATACTACTTTCACAGTAATATTTGACCA
>CP045901.1:13171443-13198400 GCA_013387185.1 Caligus rogercresseyi
AGGCGATTCTGGTTCATTTTTGATGCTGAAACGAGTATCTAAATAAAAAATCTCTAGCATTGTTATAAATCGGACGTCACTGGTGTCAAAGGTTTTGTTATGAAGCAAACTTTTTGGTTATTACTTATTTGAAAAAAACTAGTTTTACAAAATTTAGCTATGATCAACTGATGACTTTGTTTATTTTTTTGCAAATTTTCGTCAAATAATATTTAGTGCCAATAAATGAACATAAGTGCTGACGCACCAACCATTTTTTAAATAACAGCTCCTACTAGGGTTCTTTAATAGTTCAGGAAGGAAAAAGAAAAGAGGGGTACTCAAGTGATGTTTTTAAGTTATCTTTTAAATACAATACAATAACCATTTAATCTTATTTCATCAAAACCTTTTTTATTTATAAACACGTGATTTAACACCGTATCAGATTCAATTTCACTCTTTGATCTATCAGTCAAGTGCCTTTAACATAAATGGAAACTCGGACACTGAAGAAGTGCTTAAGCGAGGCACTGGGTATTGGTTATACTCTAGAAATTTTCAACCAGGTCCATTCCCGTTAACCGAAGAGGTGATACGGCACTTTTACTTTCATCTTGGCCTTTGGGTAGACCGGACGTGCAGCTAGCTGCCCGTAGCACCGCCGATTCCCTACTTCGTCTCTGGGCACCGTCTTATTTGCCACTCATGGCGAGGAAAAATTAATTAAGAAGCTCCATCGCCTCCATGATCTATTTCGTGGGGTGGTGGATTCACTGCGACGGAAGTGAAAAAACGCCGAGGAGAAGAAGGAGCTCTTTCTCAAGGAATTGCAAACTCGTTTCGATGTCAGTGCCGAAAGTGCTTTGGACATCATCGAAGCCGACAAAACTCTTAGCCGGGTAAACATTCCTTTAATAATTGTAGTAAGCTATGATTAATTTACCAAATAATACAGAATTTTTGTACCAAATGCCACCACCTATATCTCATTGAGCGTTTCTACCTTCAGCTTACAAACATCCATCCAACCTTCTTGGAGCTCCCGGTCACACAATGGGCTTCTGATTCAACATTCATTGAGTTAAGCGGCATCGTCACCTCTCTTCAAGTTGTCAATGACGCGGCAGAGAGGGCCGTCAAGTTCGGGTCTGACTTTACTAAGTGCTGACCAAGAGCGAGAAACAGCGTCAGAACATTCTTCAGGCTGTTGAACTTTCACGTCGTGCGTTTCCTCACGCAACCCGAAAGTGTTTCAATCGTGTCAACGCTACCAGCTCTGTGATTGAGCTGATGGTATCGTCTGGTTTGACGCCCGTTAGATTCATTTACAGAATTCATAGTTCAATCCATAATTTTTTTGATTGTCAAATATGAGCATATATATATATATATATATATATATATATATTATGATATTGAGATTGCAACTACAACTGTTAACACGTCATTCATAACGTCCTGGATTTAATTTGTTTTAAGTGGATATGAGTGCATTTTTGCCTGTTTATTAAGTTAAATAGTTATATAAGTGACCGTGCTCCTCTTGAATATATGAATTGGACTCCAACTACGCAATCGTCGATGTATAGCCCCAGGATCTCCAATAAAGGCAATAAGAATCATTCCCTAGTATGGGCGTTTCTTATAAGAAAGAAATGCTTATATAATTACACGGAAGTTTCTTCTGTCTGATATCGCGGAACCTTTATCATAAGATTCAACATATCATCATATCTTTTCTTCTTCGTCAGGAGCATTTACATTACCCATCGCGGCAAGTGTGATATGTGTAATATGATATCTGTACTGTCTGTGGATATATGTGTGTGAATAGGTAAAAGAAGCCAAAGAAGATCATATATTCATATATATTTTATATAGTGGAAAAGGAAGAGGGAAAATGAATATTAACAAGAGCATAAATATGAATGACCACCAACATCATTCTACGTGGGATCCTGGTGCCCTGGAAGATCCAAAGAATGACTCTAGCATGCAATGGGAGACTGTTGCTTATAATAAATGGGAAAAAGAATCAAAGGCATAATCTCCCTAAAAACAATGAAAATACGTCCCTAAAGAAGAGCTCTGTAAAGCCCAATAAGGACACTATACAAAACAACAAGCCACTTTCAATCAAAGAAGGGCATCAAAAAGAAGATGATCCCCGAGATAAGAACGAAGGAGAGAGGGACATACAAACGAAACTCCACCTTCTAAAAGAACCACAGGGCCCCAAAAGCCAAAACCTAAAAAGAAGTTCCTCTACGCAGATATAGCAAAAGAGGCATTTGAAATTGTCATTGTCCGAAAAAATGGCGACCATATCTCACTGCAAGAATGGAATAAATTTATAAAAATCCTTGACACCGACTATGTTCGTTGTCTATCGGCGATAAATGAATTCTTACCCACTACGAAGGGCGTAAGTACACAATAAAAGGGCAATCATTTACGTAAATGATGAAGCCTCAAGTCAGTACGTACATAAAATCGTAAAAACTGCACCCCCTTGTTATCCACCTCTTGGTCAGAGGCTGAAAGAATGAGAGAGGAAAGAAGAGACAAACAGAGACTAACTGGATTTATTCGGGGTGTCACTGGAAATATTGGGGACGAAGTCCTTAAAAAATTATTGCACATCAGTGCACCCTATCAGGAATACAAGGCAATGTTGAAATTGTGAGATCAGAGCTCACGCAACTAGGCAAAGTACTTCATATTTGCTTAGATAAAACATCTTTTGAAGGTCTCCAATCGATGGACTTTACAATTAAAATTGCCTCGGCAGGTAAAGTGCGTTTTCAGGATCCTCGAAAGCACCCACTTTGGAGGAGTGTGAAGAAACTAAGGATCTGGAAATTATAGAAGAAACTGAAGGAGGAAAAGAAAATAAACTCTGAAGTACAAACTCAACAAGGAAAAGATTATGACAACTCCAAACGACAGCAACATGGAACAGAAGAGAAAGAAGGTCCTGAAGAATTGAGTGATGATAAAAACATGGATCCTAAGGACCCAAAAACTCCGGACACCCAAACAGGAACGCCATCAACAGACACAAAAAATCCTGTATCGGGGACATCAGGTAAAAAAACAGCTACTAAGAAGCAATCTAAGATAGACAAGTTCTTTGAGTCAACAGCGGAAATAATGTTTCCACAAAAGCCAAATCAATAATCGCCATTTGTAATATATGTATGGAGGAGTCCCAAACCGCTAACCACCTAATCAACAGATGCCCATCGCTTTCATATGAGAGATACCAAGTCATGCAAGAGGAGGATGAAGATCTTCGTATTATTAAATTTATTAAATGTAAAAGATGCAACGAATCATTGATTCTAACTTTAATTAACTGCTTCATATGTAGATTATAAAATAATTTCTATAATGTAATACTCAATATCCATTTTTGCTGTTGTAGCACATATACCCCTTTGTGTGGTCGTGTTCTTTTGCTGTATGTATGTATTTGCTTTTATCAATGTATAATTGTCATTTGTATGTACTATGGTAAAACAGCAATAAATTCTAACAACTAATATATATATATATATATATATATATATATATATTATATATATATTATATATAATAATATAATATATGTGAACAAAATGTCTATTGGCGAATTCACGAGATTACCATAATGACATTTCCATTGAAAAACTGTATTTCGAGAAAAACAAAAATTAAAAGAATTGGTATCAATACTGATGAGAGGGATTCAGAGGGAGTAGATTGGGATTCGATGGGAAAATCTACTATCATTAGTCGTTTTAAAAACGTATTAAAAGATAACTTAAAACATCAACATGAGTACCCTCTTTTTCTTTTTCCTTCTTGAAACTATAAAGAAACTAGTAGGAGCTGTTATTTAAAAATGGTTGGTGCGTCAGCACTTATGTTCATTTATTGGCACTAAATATTATTTGACGACAATTTGCAAAATATAACAAAGTCATCAATGATCATAGCTAAATTTTGTTAAACTAGTTTTTTTTTCAAAATAAGTAATAACCAAAAAGTTTTGCTTCATAACGAAACCTTTGACACCAGTGACGTCCGATTTCTAACAATGCTAGAGATTTTTTATTTAGATACTCGTTTTCAGCATCAAAAAGTGAACCAGAATCGCTGGGTATATGTAAAAAGAACTAAAAAGTGTTTTTTTTGGGAGGTCTAGTATATATATATATAATTTGTAAAAAAATCGCACTTTATTAATGTCTTTGTGTTTTTAGTGTGTTCCATATATCCCTGAGTCTTTTCAAACGCTTTCACTCTCTGTTTCAATCAGGAACGACTTGTGTGGTACAGTTATTATAAATTTTGATGAACCTTAATACTTTTAAAAGAATATTAAAAATTATGCAATCATTTTAGTTTCAAGAAAGTAAATGATATTTTTTTAATACTCTTGTTCCATTTTCATCATTTGTTTATAGATGTTACATATTTACAGATACGCACTTGCAAGTAATCCATAATTCCGTGACAAATGCGATGATATATGTGAGTTTTGGTCTAAAAAAGTGTATTTTTATACAAGGGCTAAGATTTATTTATAGAAAAGTGCACTATGATAGGCTAGGCTTAATGCTATTTTCATACGTAGAGCCTAGTAATGTATATATATATATATGATATATAATATATATATATATATATATATATATATATATATAATATATATATATATATATATATATATATATAACCAAACCCATACATCATGATAACAAAGTAACAAATAAAAATAAATAGAAAAGGCATAGGAGGAATTAATTAATTAATTAGGGTATGTTAATTTCCCGTGAAACAGGCAAATGAATCTTATTTTGATATGAAACGACACAAATGCACAGCAAAGCCGGTTTTACAACTCTCCCAATAACATTATGAAAGGTGTTTTATTGTTGGTTTACCAAAAAAGCAAAAAAACCGATCAGATGCTTCAAAAGCGATTTCTTTTACTATCATAAATGCTAAGGCTCTATGCAAAGAGGTTGACCACCAACGAATACATCCGATCCGAGGAACTCAGAGCCATAATGCTCTCAGCGGCGGCGAGATATGGAGCCCTTTCGCTACGGATACCGTCAGTTGTGGAAGACTCTTGGAGTGTCGCCGCGAAAGAAATAAAATATTTCCCATCAAAGTCAAAGAGTCTTTAAAAATAAAAAAAACTATTGAATTTTTATTAATCCTTAATATTTGTTTATTGTAGTGCATTATATTTGATTTTAGAAATGTAAATTGTTTAATCTTTTATGAAGTTTTAATTTTAGAGTATAATGTCTATTTATGTATTTTTATACACAATAAACTTCATGTAAATAAAGATTTGATGAAAAAAAAAAAAAGCCGGTTTATGTTTCAAATCATATAATTAGTACACCTTATCATTGAAAACTCGCTTTCAAATATAAGCAAATAACAAATTATTTATATATTTTATAACCAATTTCACGTATAAAGCTTTCTAATTAGCAATGCGTTTTGAGGTTGTTGTGCTTCATTTTACTTGAATAAAGAGCATTCTCTTAACTTTTTACATCGATTTTGGATGGTCTTAAGGCATTATTGATTAAAGAAACAATCCAAATACATGTTGAAATACGTTTTAGACAATTGTAAATTCTATTTGAGAATCAACAGCATATTTTTCTATCATATGGTTCTCCAAGGTTCATTTGAATCTATATGGTTTTTTTAACCAGTTAGTTTATTATGTAAATAATAAAATGTGATATTTACATAAGCCCCAAAGCAAATATGTTATAAGAACATTAATAAACATTTTAGAATGTTTAATATAAGTTATGTGTAACGAATGAAAGTACACAAAGAATAAATTGAAAGTCGCATGCTACAATATATTTATTTTTATATTAATACTCTCGAGGAAATATTTATTATCTAACTCTAGTATTCGTTTTTTTAATATTTAATAAACATAAAGGTTTACTGAATAAAACAATTATTTATTGATTTCCAATCCTTTCCATTCTCCAAATTCACATTTTACGGGCTAAAACGTTGTATATTTTCAGTTCCATCAATGCCTAAAAATGTATATACGAAAAACTCTTTTACATGGATAGTTGCCTATCGCCTTTACATACTATTTGATTGATTTAATGCACCTGATTAACATAAAGGGAATGCCTAACATAATGAAAAACATTATGGTGGGCATATTGGAACATATTTAATTAAAAACCTTGTATAACTAACTACCAATTTATTTCAAGCATTAGCTTGTCTGTAACCATAGAATATTTATTGATGCATATATATTTTTCCACATATTATATTAATGCTTTTTATCCTCCCCTCTACAGCAAGTCATTTTTTTAAATCGCATAAATAGGTTGGAATATATACACAACTAAAAAAATGATATAACAATATTCAGATTTACATTATTGTTTCAGAGCTTCTGTTAAAAGGTTAGAAAACTCTTAACCCAATAAAATTAGAGCAATAATAACTGATCATGAGAGTCATATATAAAATCAAAACAATAATCAGAGTATAAAACATACTTTCCATAAGTATTTTTAACACGTTATATAAGTCTTATTTAAAAATCCATGAGCCTTTATTAGACATTACTTTGGATACGTGCCGAACAACACTAATAGTTACGTAAATTATATTTAAATCATTGGCAAAAAAAAAATGTCATACAAACAAAGATTTTCCAAGAATTTCTAGAATTTTCATTTTCTTGTAAAAGTTATCATGGAATCAATTTTCTATGCGTTTTGATAGCGTATTAAAAATGTGTACCGTTACGATAGGCTTTATTATTTCTTTTAGTTGATTATATATATAATGCAATTTGGTGGGTAATATAAAGTCTTTTTAAGAGTTAGAGGGTAAGTTTTTAAAGTGTAGTCCACACGACCAAGTAGGAAAAACTAAAAGATAATGAACAAAATTGATAAAATACGTCTTAAATTCGATTTCGTTTCTACTAAAACAGCTCTTTCATTACTCCTTAATATAACAAATTAAGCTTCTAGCAGCCATTTTGTTTTTGATACTGACGTGAAATTAAAATACTCAGAGTGACCATTTCAAACACGACTGAAGCGTAAAAGAGTATGAGGATTGGAAGGGTGAGGACGTAGGAACGAAGCCGCCATACTCCAGCTAAATGCCACATCAGTTAGCGATACTAATATATATATATAAAGGGATATAATATTGAGCAACTGGCTTTAATTTTTTCATCCGTGGGCAACGAGGGGATTATCTCTCAGAAGAATAAATGGAAAAATGTATTATATGGACAGACATTTTCCTCATATTTTTGTAGAAAAAATACATTTGTAAGAAAATGCTTATATTTTACTTGACCATTATACATTGTACATCTCTACGACTAACAAGAGCACTCACTACGTTTTCTGCTTTAACTTTTTTTGGTGAACATGCATACAAACCACAGAAAAGCTATTCAATGTTGACACGATTATGAAATGAATTTTATTTTTGAATGCAAAAACATAATAAAGGGAGACGTTTTAGTGACTCTTCATTCTTTGGCTTTTTTAAAAGTCTATAGGGATTATCAGACTAGAAATGTTGAATACAAAAAAATGTATGTTTGAGGTGAACAATCTTTCATTTAATTTTGTGTTTTATATTTTTTGTTACTGTATGGACCAAAAATTCATATTATAATTTATTAAATCTTTTTTATGTCGTGTATTTTTTATTATATAATATCTAATTAGGAATTGGAATTTCTATAAAGCATATCTTATTATTGTGGAGATTAAAAACATTGCATGGTTTCCTTGTGTTGAGGGCGGAGGTTCGATTCCTCTCGAGAGGGGAAGGTTAAGTTTGGTGCACCTCATTGATTATTGATATCCTAAGTTCGAAAGACTAAATTTAATGCTATAATGCTTATTTATATCCTGTCGGATACTGCAATTCCATCGAACCAAATAGGCAAAAAAATAAAAATAATTAATCTCCTTAATTATTTAGATGGTTATATAAAATATTTATAAATAAAATAAACATTATAGTTTATAATAAAATGTCTAAATTAAAGGCGTTACAATAAAAATATCACATTAGCTGATAACTTAAAATGTTGCATTATTCTTTTCAAAATTTAAAATATGTCTTTGACTTGAAGGGTAAAACTTGATAACGTTCCCGGCACTTATCCACGAATCATCGATGTCGGATGGAATCTTGAGGGTGAAGACGGTATATCGGGCGGCAGCAGTAATCATCACAAAACGAAGGATTTTGGGGCTTAAGCTTTCCCTTTTTGACAAACAACTCGCAATGTAGGCTTTGCAGTTGATAATGACAACTCATTACCTTGTTTTTGAGAGAGCGGAATCTATTACTTTTTGAGAGCCTAATAAAACAGTTGTTTTTACATACTTATTGGTGACGTCCTCCAATCCCTTCAAATTGATGGACAATAACTTTTTCCTATTAGTAACAAGCGGACAGTCCACAAAGGCATGATTTACGTCATTGTAAAGTTTACCGCAACTTAGACAATGCAAAAATCGAAGGATATGCAGTCGGCCGATATCTGCAATTGAGCCGTGAACTTATTTTCATCGTAAATTTCCGTGAGAGATGCAAATATTCTTAATTTCCACTCTTCCGGAGAGAAAATCTTTTTAAATGGGCGTTGGCCACAGCCTCTGCTTCCTCACGAAAACTTACAGATGACATTTTGAGGTGCCATGGACAAGGAGGCTTATGTAGACGAGCTGTTCTTGTTAAAGAAAAGTGAAAACGACCATCATTAAATGCAGTATTAGGTGTCATATTATGGACAGTTAAATTTTGTTTCGAATTGCATTTTCCTCCAATTCAGGTGGATTGCCTAAATTTTGAAAATATTTTTTTCTTGGAATGTTGACGGATAATTTCCTGAGTGGAATCATTTTGAAAATTAGGGGCACATTTCCATATAATTCGTTGTACTGCAGTCCAATCTCTGATAAAGCTACAGTAGATATATTTGTTAAATCCGTTCCAAATAGGAGACGGAAATACAAATCGGTATGCGCTATACTTCTCCTTCATTTCATATCTGGATTTTTGGAGATGTCTATAAAAACTTTTATATATATTCGTGGTATTATTTGGGATAGAAAGCAAGCCCTCCACCAATTTGTTTTTTAGGTCTCCTCAAAGTTGGAAGGTAGCGCTTATGAAAGAGTTTAAGGAGCCAAGCATCCTCCTCAATCATAGCTCTTTCTGCTATAATAGGAGAAACAGAAGCTTTGTATAAAACAATAGGAATGATCTACGAATTGTTAAGATCAATTCTCTTTTGGAGGTTATACTGCCTCCAGCTTAATATCCTCTTGTTGATAAGCCCAGTCATTTGATTCCAATTATTATTGTGAATGCCTTCAGATCCCCAGTCGACTCCTAATATTGAAACTCTATTTTTATAACTATTTTACCATCCATAGGACTCCACAAACCTATTGGTAGAATAAAAGTTTTAATACGATTTAATTCTAAGCCAGACCTCATTTTAAACTTTTGAAATGACATCAGAAGAATTTCAATTCGTTTTATTAATTGTGATTCGGAATTGGCTTCAATAGTTAGGGGTATATCGTCCGCATAGAGCTCTATAAGGTGTTTGGACTTACATAATTGGACACCAAATCCACGATACTTCGTTTTAATTCCATCGCAAGCTCTTCAATAGCTGCTACAAAGAGCAAAGGTGCAGATGGGCATCCTGGCCTACTGCTCCTTTTTAGCAGAATTGGTTTACTCTCCAAGCCTCCGAGGGTAATTACAGAAGATCCATTAAGCAGAAGAGATCGCACAGGGTTGAAAAACTCCTTGGGGAGCAATTTCCTCACTGATTTGAGTATTTGTTTGTGGGAAATAGAATCAAAAGCTTTTTTGAAATCTATTCCCACCACAGCTCCATATTTTCCTCTAGATCTCACAGACTCAATCACAGCTTGAATATTTTTGGAGACGTCATGTATTTTTCGATTTCTTAGGAATCCCTTCTGGCTATTTCCAATTTTTTTATTGAGCTCCTTTTCCATTTCTTGAGCTAAGACTCCGGATAAAGTTCTGTAGGATTGATTTAGAACAGTTACTTGTCTCCAATGATTTATTTCTGTCCTGTTTCCTTTCTTGGGGATGAAATCTATTCTTCCTTCTGTGATCGATCTTGGTAGCCTTCCATTTTTTTCCATTGACTCTCCCAGACGAAGAAGAAAAGGAGCTGTTTCTTCCGGAAAAGATGTATAGATTTCGCCAATGATACCATCCACGCCAGAAGCCTTTTTGGATTAAATTTCTTTTGTTGTATGTTTTAATGCTATCCAGGTAAATATTTTGCAATGCTTAACATTCATTTTCGAGGGAAGTCTACATTGTTAGAGTAAACGATTTCCTGAAATTGTGTATAGAAGCAGTTTAAAATGTCGTTTGGCCGAGTCAAGACTCTACCCTTGTCCCTAATTTTTGAAATCGGATTTGCAGAGAATTTTTCTTTTGGCGATAAGTCTTTCATCCGTGTGTAATAGGGTTGTTCTTATTTTTCAAATGTTTGAAATTCAGCGACTTTGAGATTTTCTGTTTCTTGGTGATAAAAGAAGACGACATACAAAGTTTGAACAAATCGGTCAACATTACGAGGTCCGCAACGAGGTCAAAGTTTTAAAATTTAGTAAAAATATAGTTTCCGCAAATTTCTTCAAAATGGTGACGTTACAGACTTCAATAATAATTATAATTTAAAGGAAATCTAATTTACTACCAGACGTATGTTTTATGTTTTTTAATAAAACAAAGTTTTCAGTAAAAACAAAGCAAGAAAGGGGTGAGTATTGTTACTTATTTCATAGCTTTTTGTATCAATTAACTTCACTCGCCTGTAAAGATGACTTGTTCGCTTCAGAGTAAAATAGTACTTTTAAGTTTAGTAAAACTTTAGATGATAATTCAAAAATGACCTGGTTGCATTCTATCAATTCAGAATTCAGTACAATCTGAGTTTACATCATATGATTCAGAGCCTGTATTGACCTATAAGAAATCGATTATGAAAAAAATAAATAATATTGTTTCTTAGATTTGCGTCAAGGTATCCTCTCAAAATTTACTTTATCTCTGACGCATACATAATCCATTATATGCGTCATTTTGTACGCGAGATGGCTTTTTTTAATGTCATATAACTCTCTACTTATTAAATGACATGATTTAGTATACCAAAATATTAAAGCTGGTTAACCAAGCTTTCATTTGAATATTTTGTGTCTAAAAAATCGCTATACTTAAGAGATATAAGCAAATACACTCTCCCCAAAAATTGATCTTTTGATATGAGAATATACGATTACCATTTGGTACGGCAGTTAGTGTAACTGGATCGAAGAAAAAAGAAGGGAGAGAGTGAGGACAAAATATCCCTCCCTTCTCTTTCTCTTTCTATCGGGTAACACTAACAGAGTTACCAGATGGTAATCGTATATTCTCATAAAAAGATCATTTTTTTAGGCTCGAATAACATTGGCTTATATGGGCAAGTATTCAACTTATGTCGTCATTATATATTGCAATATCTTCTAATATATATGTAATAAAATGAGTGGTGACTTTCCATTCATGTCATTTTTATTGATCATAAAGTGTGTTTCAACATATTAATACTATATATATATAAGTCCATAGTGTCTTATTTCAAATCCTCCGTCAAAGACTATTTTTTCTCAAGTCGGCAGAATTTTTTTATCTCTTTTTTAACTTATCCAAAGATAATGTTGATCCATTCTCAAAGCCTTTCTATTACAACAGCTGAAAACATAAATATGCTTAATATGTTCTCAATTATTTTATATGGTAAATAACAAAGAAAGATATTTAAAAGCACCAACTTTATTATTCACCAGGTTTTATATTAATCTAAATAATAAAACGGTAATTGTATATATTCATGCGAGTACTCTGCTTGTATGAATGCTTGTCTAGTATTGTGCTGCTCCAAATTTTGACGAGAATTTAACGAATCGAAATCCAAAATATAATCATTTATTCAAACAGTTGTTATCTATACAACATAAATACAAATAATAAAATATAACAACAAAACAAAAAATTACTTTATTGTGAGCTCTAGCTTCCACTACAATATTAAATGCAATTAAAGATGCGAAGGGTACATGCCTTCGGGGAGAAATAAAAAGGTAAAAAATGTGCAACAAGAAAAAAATATAATAAGAAGAAAACAAAGCCAAATGGAAGGTACGCAGAAGACAAAATAATAAATAAAAAAGATTAAAGAACACAGGCTTTACGCCCTTGACAGGTATATATTTTAATAATGAATAGGGAAAAATCATAATTCAATCCATAGATTTAACCTTTATTGTACTGCATAGAGCATATTATTCTATGATTTTTTTTTTGACTTTATTGATACCCCGTGTAATTGCATATGTGTACATACATTAATAAACATTTTAGTTTAAAGTTATAACACAAAATAAAAGTCATATCACATATTAAAAAACGGTTATACATCTCACAAAAAAAAAACACAAAAAATGGACAAATAAAATGGTCAAAACAATAAAAAATTTTTTTTGTACAAACGTAAAAGCATTTTGAGGTCCTTCGCTGCATTCACATAGCAGGATGGGTAGAACTTCACCCCCTCTCCAGCAAGCTTCCAACGCTCTCCCGACGTCCATGGAATCTTGATGCTGAGGGCCGAATTAATTAAAAATATTTATCATGTCACCTTCTTCTCTCAATGTCGTTTTGACGAAAGCATTCACAGTACACAAAAACACTTTTACAAAATTATTTAACGTCTTACATTTAATTTATATACATAGAACCCCACGTCTATTAATCATCTTAAAAGCCATTAGGCCTTATTGTTTCCATTTATGCACATAGGTATGTTTGCTTCCTTCCATCAAAGGAATGGAGGAAACATTTATGAATTTATAATATTATGTGGTATTATAAGTTTTCCGTAGGTACAAGCTACTAATATCTTTGCTTATCTTTATGAAGAATTGCGTAAATATCAATATCATGAGAACATATGATGTAAAATGACACTTTTTATGTAGAATGTGATTGGTCTAAAGGAAAAGAGTTGTAATATAAAAAACAGTTATCATAGCTGGAATTGAAGGCGATTGAATTCGCCATCTTAAATTCAAAAGCTCTTACCGCCAAGAGACTATCACTTATATAGAATTAAAACCAAATGATACTAGAGCTACTGGCCGCAGCTGCCAGGTATACAGCTTTTAAATTGAAGATACCGCAGGAAGATAATACCAATTAGACTCTCGCCATCAATCAAATCAAATATCTCCGGACAACGGCGCTGTATCATAAAAAGTTTTTTTTTACAAATAATCAATAACTTTAAAAATAATATCAAAAATTACGTCATTATTAATTTTATTGTTTTTATATATTTATCTTTGTATACTGTATTTAGTATTGTTATACATTATTATTTGATAAGAATTTATCAAATTTATGCATAGTTTTATAGGGATCAATTTATGGTTGATTTTCAGCAAGCAGTCATTTTAAAAATAATGTTTATTTATGTATTTTTACGCAATTGTTTGAAATGAATAATAGTATAAAAGATAAAATAAACCGTTGGGGTTATGGAATAAATGCACATTCGGGGCTATCCATCAGGCTAAGCAACAACCTAGTGATAGGGATTATATCCTTGTGAACATAAATGATCTCTTATGCCTCGATTAATTTCAATGACGAAGCCTTTACGAATGTTTTTTTTTTGCCTATATGGTTCGATAAAATAGCATTCGCGAAGATATAAATAAGCATTATAGCGTTAAAATTATTCTATCGACCTAAGATCTATCAATGAGATGCACCAAAATTGACCATCCCCTCTCGGGATTCGAACCTGCGTCCCCAACATTGAGAGTTAAGCGCGCCTTAACACACATGACTATCGTACTCCTTTACGAAGGATATTGATATCAATATAGTGTATTTATATAATCACATTAAGAGATCATGTTTGCTCAGTGAACTCTAAATTATGAGAGGACAAGTTCCACTCCTCTTTGATCGAAGGGAAGACCAAAATGGATCAACCTCATGGAAAATGTTTTTAGTGGATGGAGAAGGAAAGAAGTGAAAGGAGGCAGAAATGTTTATTATGTTTTTACGCATTAACATTCTTTTTACATACAATCTCTTTTTTTGTGCTTGTATTAGGTTGTTCCAAAAATAATGAGGTAGGTTAGCTATCTCGAAAAGTTCACACGCTATCTCAAACATTTCAAGAGGAGCGTTCTTATCGCATATTTTTGCATGGGAACAGACTGTATGGCGCCACTCAGGTTAGTATTTAAGGTGAGTAATCGCGTCATTTCTATCATTCATTCTACTCGCCGCTGAAAATGGAGACACCCGACTTTCGCTCCTACTTCTTGATCCGGATCAAGCTCGCCAGGACAGTCAACGAGATCCACAGGGACCTGCTTTCTACCTTCCCTGACTCCTGCCCTGGCCTCTCCACCCTCCAGAGATGGCACACTGAGTACGATAAGGGTGTTTTTGCCCTGGAGAAGAAGACCCGTCCTGGACGTCCCCGGGAGACGAGGACAGAGGAGAATGTGGCCCGTGTGAAGCACCTGGTCGAGGATAACCCCCGGATGACCACTCGACAAGTTGCTGCAGAGATGTCCCTACCATCTACAACTGTTTTCAGGCTTCTGACAGAGGATCTAGGGCTCCGAAACCTCCTCAGCGTGCTCGTCCCTCACCAGTTCTCTGAAGCCAACAAGACGCAGCGAGTGAAGTGCTGTCAGGACCTCCTGAAGCTGTTCCAGGACCACGGGGAGGACTTTCTGGGGTCTCAAATGTTAGTCCAGGACGAGTCTAGTGGGATTCGGCGGAGCGGAGGCAAGTCTGGGCGGAGCCCACGGGGCCCGGTTCTCGACCCCCCGTGTGAAACAGACAGCAAGGAAGACGATGACTCTGATGGGGTTCACCTGCAAGCCGAGGCGGGTATCGATCACTGCACTACCAGCCGGGACCACAGCCGACCGGAACACCATGATAGAGTACCTGAGGACGACTGGGAAGCGCTTTCTCAGCCTCAAAAAGGACAAGATCCGGCTGAAAGATTGTCTCCTCATGTGGGACAATGCACGTCCCCACACTGCCACCGATATCAGGGAGTTCCTGACCCGGAGGGACGTGGAACCGGTGAAACAGTCACCCTACTCACACGACCTGAACCTGTGTGACAGGTTCCTGTTCCGGAAGTTGAAGCACTTGCTCCGGAAGGACGAGTTTGGGGGCCACGAGGAGGCTACACTCGCCGTTCAGTGGGCGACGAGGAGGGTCAGTGAAGACGAGCTCTACGACAAACTCAGGAAGCTCCGGGGACACTGCCACGACGTCATTGCAGTCGGAGGGGATTATGTGTACTGATTGAGAAGTTTTTTGTTGATCTGATGAAAATTTGAGTTCTAATTGGTCGACCTCATTATTTATGGAACAACCTAATATATATTTTTATGAACTGTGGAATAAAGAAGAAAAAAAAGGAGATGAGCTGAAAGAAAGTATTCTTGGAGTGCAAAAATATAAAATAATTAAGGATGATTGATCCCTGCAAGAAGAAGAACTTTATCCCTCCAACCTGAAGAGAGAAGAAGGTACTTGTTGATGGTGAGCTAATCCACCACAAATCCTTGGATAAAAGGAGCAATTACAATGTTTATACATATCATCAATGATATTGTCACTCAATCCACCCATCCATGCAAATAATAACAAAAAGCAATTCCTCACGTTCAAACAAAAGTGATGTTTGGTTTATCAACCCTGTTGATAATTGAATCCTTAGGAATACAATACGATAAAGTAAACGAAAGAAAAGTTTTTTCACAATTTAAAGAAATAATGCTTAGTGTTTAGTTTATTGGGAACCTATCATAAAAATCAATTTATCGAACTTTTATATATAGTGATTGACTATCTGAGGACTTATTATTATTCTTCTTCAAAATCCTTGTATGATGTGATGAAGAAACACTTTTATCAACCCTGCTGATAATTGGATAACGCTTAGGAAGACGATAAGATATAATAAAAGAAAGTGTGTTTCCAATTTCAAGATATATGGTTAAGTGTGGAGTTTATTGGGAAACTATCATATAAATCAATTTATCAAACTTTTAGAGAGATTTGTTGACTATCTGGAGACTTTGTTTTTCTAGTTGAATATTGGTACACACAGGGAATAAGCTATATATTATTGGGGGGGGGGGGGAGTTATAAAGATAGAAAGAAGGACACACATAAAGAGAGAAACGAGTGAATTAACTGTTTCCTTTCCCGAAGAGTCTCGGAGTGAGAAAAAGGGACTTATTGCATGAAAAGGAACTTCTGGACCCGTATATTCTGAAAGGAGGGGCTTCCTCATGGCTTCTTCCTACGCATTTGCCTTCACAGATAAAAATGGTTAACTTCCCCTTTTGGTCAAAGATATGTACCGTGAGTCTCTATGACTAAAACACATGTACGAAAGCCGAACGTATCCATATCTTAAATCATAAAGAGTAGTGTCACACGCTGTACAGATTTTGATGTTAAAACTTTGTCTCAGAGACACCCATTTAATTCTTAGTCGAGTTATATTGTATTTTAACGAATATCAATAAGTTGATTTTATGCCATAAGACATCACTTCACTCGCATTTCTTGAGGAATGAACATCAGCTCAGAGAGAAGAAATTTATCCTTAAATATTTTTTTGCATGGGTCATTTCCCAATCCCTTTGAATACACTCCTCCAATACCACCAATTAATATGATTGGAATTACGCATCAGTTGATACTTAGGGAAATAATTAAAGAGCAGTTTATAAATTTAAACATTTTATATCAATATATATTTTCAACTATCAACATATCGTTTTTAATATTATCATACATTGTCGAGTTGTCATCTTTTTGAGTTGACTTTTAAAAATCATTTAACTATATATTCTATATTTGTGTATTCTTTACCTTTTTATTATTTTCTCACAAACCCCGTTGTGCGAAAGAAAAGGAAAAGTACTCAGTCCTGTGTTAAGTTATATCAATTTCTATTGTTATCTTTGTTTTCAAACATATCTGTCTATCTGGTCATGAGTACTTTGTTATGGTCATTGAAGTCTTAATTATTTCCTCTTGTTTATATATTTATTCCTTTTAATACCCTCCGCCGAAGGAGGTATGTTTCATGGCGTTTGTAGTTTGTCAGCAGGATAACTCAAAAAGTAATGAACGGATTCAAATGAAACTTTTTGGATTGTTGAAATGCCAAAAGGACAAGTAATAAATTTGGTATCTCTAGTGCTTTTTTAATATGCAAAATAAGCAAAATTATATGAAAATGGGGTACTATTCAGGAGTAGAAAGAACAAACGCTAAAAAATATTCATTGACGTATTATAGTTCATATATCAGCTCAGGACTATGTTACCCAGTGACGTAGCTAACTTCTTCCTCTTCCCCGTCTCTGAGTGCTTTTTAATATGCAAATGAGCTAACAGAGAGGAAACAATGATTAGAGATAGAAAATCGGGCGTGTGAAAGGAGATGTTTGAATAGGAACTGTTGTGGATCGGCAGAGGTCACACTCTCTGAGTGTATATATTTGTATCCTTTGTTTTCAAACATGGCGTCTGTCTTCTTGTCATGAGTACTTTGTATGTCATTGCGTCTCATTATTCCTCTTTGTTTATACAAGGTATTATAATTTCCTTAACTTTTTAGTGCATAAGTTGTAAGTATCTGTGACATTTTTTTTAATTAGACATAGAGGTTTTTAAAGTAAGAAAAGGTGAAAAAAAAAAAATCATTGTATAGATTTGTAGTTCTAAGGAGGGACTTAATCCGAATTTACTGGATAATATAAAAAATTTCCCTCTACTTTTTTTTGTTGAAATACTCAATTCTCTCTATAAAACTTCTTTCTATAACGTTCTCCAGCATCATACGCTTCAAAAACTTCATTGTTTAAGCAAAGTGAAGAGTGACTTTTTTTTAGACAATGATATGATACAATGATAATGCTGTGGCCGAGGAATTCCACCGCCTGGAGAAGAAAAGCCTCAAAAAAAAATGAAGACATTTTTTTAGAAAAGAATCTCCAAAAAAAGTGACGACGATTAAAAAAAAAGAGTATTTCGAAAAATTCCTTTCAAATTTTTTTTGGGACACCGGTCGTTTCCTAATAGTTGCATAACTAGATACTTTATTTTGTGTATTTTGTAATAAGAAAGAATGAATAAAAAGGTCATTCAATTGTGTGTAAATTTCACTTGGGGTAAAATAAAATAAAAGTGCTTCACTATTATATAGAGAGTTCTTGGGAGTATAGTTTATAAGTTCTTCTCATAATATTTTATCCCTTTGTTTATATCCAAGAAAAAAATATTTAATCAAAACTACATTGAAATGTTTGGAAAAATTGAACGCTGAACGCAAAACTCTTTTTTTTTGCGTTCAACGTCAGCGTTCAAAAAAAGTTGCATTCCCTTATTGAACGTGCGTTCAGCTGAATGCCGTTCAATTTTGTATATATATATATATATATATGCGTGTGTGGCTTTTTTGTCCAAACATTCGATGGCTTACATGCTGCTTTGTAGTATATACTACTTTTGTTATCTTTATGTATGTGTATCGTGTGTGTATGCTTTTAAGAAACAAATACACACCTTGTTTAAAAATATGTATCTGCAAACAAGTTTCTTAATCCGAACAATTTTCTTAAAGTTTCTTTCAAAAAGTAGAACCTATAATCTATTATATACAGGAAAAATGTTTATAAATGGTCTTGATGCATATTTTCTGCATACGTAAATTTAATATCTGGAAATATATGGGGTCATGCTTCGTTTGACCTTTTAACATATACATATTTACTTTATTTCTCTATGGCATCAAGCTCAAATGATTTATTATTGAAGGAAATACCACAGCAGAAACTCATTTAAAGTGCATGTGGTGTTATTTAATCAAGTTTCCTTTGTTATTAATATTAAATAATCTGCTGTTAATGCATATCTATCTGCCAGTTGAATACATAAATATGAAAAATATTTTTTCAATTCCATATCTTTCTTATACATATTAGGCAAAAGAAGAGAAATAACTTTGAAAGTCTTTCAATTGAAATTAATCAAAGAATAATATTAATCTGCATATATGAATAGAGTTTTCAAACTTCAATATTTATGAATATAAATACTAGGAGCACACAGCTATTATTCTTAAAAACTTTTACAAAAGCAAATAAAGTATTTTTTTTCTTTGAAGGAAAATATTTGCATATTTAATATAAATATTGGTTGAGTATTGAGTTATAACATTGAATGCATGCAGGAGATAAATATTAATAGCTATGTATTTGTTATTATATAATAGATTAACATTGAGGTTGAGCTCAAGGGTGATTCCTTTTCTTGTATCAACCACATAGATCCTTCATAAAAACAGTGGAAGGAGATCTTTCAGCGGATTTTTCCATTCCAAGATGATCAAAGCATATTGTATTTAAGTTTTTTAACAACAAAAACCAATTTCAATGTCTAGTCATTATGCTTAAAACCGAATTATCGTGGATCTGACTCAAAATTTCTGAAGAAAAAAGAGTAATTATTTGATTTTATTATTTTCTCGGTAATAAAGTGTTTAGGGACAAATAAATAGAAAATAAAATGCCCCTTTAAAAACTTCAAGCCCCCCCCCCCCCCCCACTGGTTATTCCTTGGCTCCTGGGCTGGCTATGATATATAATGAATGGTTGGATTATTTTACATTAAATTAACGGATTTTCCCTTATTCATCATTTTTTACAGAATGCCAGTCCCAGGAGGATTCCTCCGTGTTTGGAATGTCGCAAAGCATTCGAAACGCCATGATTGAGGTCATCGCCTTCGAAGAGAAGCTTGCCAACATAACAAACGGAAAGATAGTCGATCTCAAGGACCTAAGTTCCATGAACATCTCCCAGCTCAACTCCGCCTACCCCTTCTTGAATTGGACATTCTTCTTCGAGTCCGCATTCAAGGACATCGAAGAGGACTTCCTGGCTTCCACACCCGTTTTCCTCGTGCAAAAAGAGTACCTAAAAGGACTCAACACACTTGTGAGCTCCTCAAGCGACTCTCTTCTGATCAACTACGCCACCTGGCGCCTCTTGGCGGCGTTTTATCCCAACCGGCCTCAGGACGAGGCGCTTCGGAGGGAACAATGCTTGGCGGAGACGGAGGACGTCTTTGCACCCGTGCTTACGTCCCTCTATGTAAAGGCCAAGAACATTGAGAGAACGCAAGATATCATCGAGCAAGTGGACTCCATGGTGGACACCATGAAGCAAGCATTCAAAGAGAATTTGAGTAAGCTCTCTTGGATATCTGAGAATTCGACAAAGTCCGCAGAAACGAAGCTTAATCACATGATTGATTTGATAGGTAAGAGTTTATATAATTTCTACAATTATAATTTATATATAATTCCTCTGAATCTGTGTTTTAGACCAAAAACATACTTACAAAAAATTATAAATGAAACTACTTAAAATGTAATACTTATAGCACAAATTTTATAAATGTAAGTTATTGTTCTATTTCCGATTTTAATATCTACATAAATACACTTTCTTGTAAGTCTTCAACTTAGTTTGAATACAAGTTTATCCTGCACGAAAAAGTAATCATTGATATGCCTCACAAGGATCAACTATCAATGTAGATATCCGAATCTAAAATATTTTTTACGCCCTTTTCAGTTTTCTATTCATCATATCGACAAAAACCTAATGCAAAGATAACATGACAAAGCTATGCTGACTCATCGTAATTATTTGGAGTATTATGTGTAAGAAAACAACAAAAATCATAATATACGTGGAAAAATAGTTTATTAGAAAGCATATAAAAAATCATACCATCTACTAACGGACAGTACTTTAAAACACCCGTGAATAAGTTAAATTAAAAGTGTCTAAGAGGAAATTTGTTGGTCTTTGAAACGATTTAACATAAGAAAAATGACAAAAATGGGCCTAAACTTAGCGAGAGTACATCTCATAAGGGATACAAGAGAAATATATGATGGCAAAAATCCTCGTGGAAACTCTTAAAAGTCCACTCATTACATTTTCTGCCTTTCTGAGTCCGTATTTATTTACAAATTTAATGCTTTCTATGGACCAATAATGCTGCATTTTTATAAATCGTTCCAACAATGTATGTATATGACCTCTAGTTTATCTATGAGACGCTATTTGATTATAATATATTGTAATGTAAGCATTTTAATGTATAACATCATTTACCTTATACTTGGGAACCATTTAAAGCTCTCAATCAGAATGACAAAGATAAGTATTTGTATGATATCATTGTCCATTTTTTCCCAAAATATTTTTGGACATAATTGACGGAGAGTCGCGGAGTCCTAATTGTGACGCTGAAAGTCCTATTCCATTCACTATTTTATGCTATATAGAAAAACTTTAATAGAAATATACACACAATATGTTGTCATAGAATTATTATTTAACTTCCATAGTATTTGCTGCCTCTTACGAACCTCTGAGTCTTAAAACACCTTGTATTTTCATTTTTCTTTTTTTTTCATATTATGTGCCAGCTGTGTTTATGATGAAAACTCTTTGGGTATAAAGTAAGGGGACGGGTTTTATTATTATGATTATCAAGGTAGGTGATAAAAAAGTTTTCTTTTTATTTCCAGACAAACATACCTATTATTATTAAATCTCAGATTAAAGGCTTGGATTCCTTGGGGAAGAGCGTTGGAATAGAAGACTTCTTTGCAGGAAACGGATTCCATTACTTTTAATGTCTTTTTTGGTAAGGAATTCTTAGGATCTTTTCCTTATTCCTTGATTTAAATATTTGTTTAAGACGTTCAAAGAGTTATTTTGTATAAAATGGTTCGCATACTATGAGTCAACAATTACGACTTTATCAGAAAAGGAACGATTTTATTACTTATTTTGCTCTAGGGAATCATAGTATCTGTCTGGATATGATTCAGTATTATAGTGACCAAATTATATCATCCAACGTAGGAGGACCTTTTCCATTGAAGTTAATCAATATTATATGGTTCCTTAATTGGGAGTCGAACTTTCCCCCCAACATTACTTAAGTCTTCCTAAAAGGAACTTTTTAAGACGGGAAACTGTGTTTAACATAAATATACATAAAATTATACTTAAGTAATACTTGTAACACTAAAATGATTATTCATCGTGCATTATAAAGGGTATGCATACACATGATCACAAGAGCTTACAAGACATATGCGCTCAGCCTTATTTTCTTAAATGGACAAATGCTCACAATATTAAATATTTTATCTTAATTACAAATAAATAATGTAATTGCTTATTGGCATTTTGTTATGTTGATTTATTGTCCTTTTAAACTGTTCACACTGCTAACTTAACCTAGGATTGACGTAAAAGTTATCAGTAGGTTGGCCTTTTTGCATCCAGATGATCTCTGCTGAGTGCACTGCCTTTAAATTCCATTTTTGTAGGTTCTCTTCTTGGCAAGCATGGTGCCATGGTGGCAAAACTTGGCACCATCTTATGTTGTCCGTGATTGACCCTATAATGATTGTCTGAGTAAGTATGAATTACTTGTGAGCACCCCTTATCCTTAGGTATGCACAATCTTAAATTCCATGAAGGACATGTAGGACTGTCGTCTTTGTTATACCAGATACAGAGACATACCAAGTATGTTTTCACTCCAAATCAAATAAATCTTGAGTGTTGACTAACATTATCAAGTAAAATTTGGTGATGGTTCCCACAATATAAGTTGCATACATATGCCTAGCTACATTGAAGCTCTCATCACATCATAAAACAGTAGAGCCGCTCAGCCTACGAAATGACAGAGCTCTGTTTGTGTGTAGTGTTTTGTTGGCTAAACAAAGAAGACTCTTTGTAGGCTCCGCAATGGCAGATTCTGATTATATAGTTGAATATGTTTATTTTAAACTTTCACCCAATAAAAAATGAGTTAAATGAAGGCTTTTTGAATTAAATAGTTTTTTTAATGAAGTAATATTATGTACAAAAATATTAATAATATGATATAATATAAGCAGGAGGGATTTTGTATGATGTTTTATCATTAAGCGATATTATTATTAAATGCAATTTTTCTTAATTAATAATAACAAATAGTTATATAGCTAACTAGTAGGAGCGTGAAGGAAGAAGCAAAAGTGGAAACTTATGTCTTCTACTATCTATATACCTATGTTTATATGAATTTTTAAGGTGCGGATTCGCCCCCCCGATAAGACATATACTTTTTAAACAGCTTCACAAATAAGTTATGTTCTCCATAACTTTTTTTACAAAGCGTTCATTTATATTTGTTGTAATCATTCTATTGACTTATACCAAAAAAAAACGATTTGCTTTAATATAATTGTACGAATATTTTTCTTCTCGCACGCAATATCGTCGTAGGCTTTTTTTGTAAGGTCAATTAGCGCAAGCCTTTATCATTTCACTTTTTTGCGTAAGTTTTATTAAATATATATTTTTATATTAAGGATTTGAACTCATGGACGCTAATTTGTCGACAGGTTCCACACTAGATATATTATATTTGTATTGTTGTTGACAAAACACTTATTCAAAGGTTATTAAGGGGTGTCATCTTTCTTTTGGTATCAATATACTTTTCCTGGCACATAGTTCATCCGTGAGTGACAAATAATGAAAACAATTGTGCAAAGAACAATCATTGCTTCATGTGTAAGAACACAAGCTGTTGTATTAAAAAAATCGTTGAAAACGAAAAAAGAACAGAATAAGCATTTATTATAAGTATTACAGATTTATTACAGATGGACTGTAGCAATTTCGATCTCAGGAACTTTTGTTAATACAAAGAAGAATATTACCTTATTAGTAAATGTTTTTGCTAATAATCAAGTATAATCTAAACAGCTTACAGTTTTATTCTTTTAAATGAAATTGAGGTTATTACGTTGTATGTATTGATATATTCATTTAGTATGTGAACTGGAGTAATTATTTTAAGATCATTTAAGTAGATGTTTGCTTTACTTTTACCATTATATGTTTTATTATCACTCATAATTGAAGATGAAATATCTAAAGACTATTAATTCCTTTTAGACCCTTTTTTTCTTGTTCCATCGCATTGAATTAAACCCTTGACAATAAAGCTCACGACGTTAAAGCGTGCAATTATAAGAAGCAACGACAATGGATAAATGTGTTGATATTATTTACGCTAAAAAAAGTGTGATGTTAAAGACGTGCGCTCGAAAAAAAAAAACGGTGATTAAACTTGCGATTTAGGTGTGCTGGGAAAATGATACGTACGACTATATTACTGAATGCAAGAAAAAGTGACTCTGTAGATGTTTGTTTAACTGTAATATTGAGTGTTCAATTTTCTGAGAGGGGAAGGCCTTTTATAATAACTTAATTTAAAATATCCTCTGTTTCATTTACTAATTTACGCTCTAATGCTTATTTATTCATTAAACAAAGTTTTTTTTTCGTTGTTTTTTCTCTATTTAAATTGTACAATAAGCTGAGAAAACTTTAATTTTCTTCCTAGATAAACAAATAAGGAAAAAACTTATCTAACACATTTGGTTAATGGAGTATTCATAACCAAATGTCACGTAGCATACACGGAATTAAAAGCTATGTAGACCTAAAAAAAGTTATACCTACCAACGTTTCAGTTAATGGATAGTTCACAATACTTAAATAACTTTTTCTAATAGGATGTTGCCTCCTAAACTATGTCGTTTTTTCGGATACTATAATGTTATAATTATTTATGTGTTAGCAGAAAATAGGATAAAGGATATGGATGATTCGAAAATTCTTAGTGCAAAATCTTTCGGAATTATGTCAAAATTTGTAAAATACAAGTTTTAGGGCGAAACTTTTTGTTCTTTGATATTTTCAATGGTGAATGCAAGTACACATTTCCAAACTTAAGATATCTATGGCGAGCATTATATATCAGTCATAAATAACGTAATATGTTATTTCATAAATAAAAAGTTAAAAACTCTATACGAAGAATATTGGTAACTTTAACAAAAAAATAATGGTAATAAACTTTTTCAAGTCAAACAATTTTGAATGTTTGATCACCACAATAAATAGATCTGAAATAATATGTTTTAAAATGTCATTTTTTGCCTATATGGTTCGATAGAATTGTAGTATCCGACAGGATATAAATAAGCATTATAGCATTAAAATTAGTCACTCGAACTACCTAAGATCTTATCAATGAGGTAGACCACAAATGACCATCCCCTCTCGGGAGTATTCGAACCTGCGCCCCCAACATTGAGAGTTGAACACGCCTTAACGCACATTTAATGATAATTTAATCATGTATACCTATATTTGGTCACATTATGTTTAAACCAAGATTTTATGAAGCTATTGTGTTTTAGAGAAATTACTATATTAAGGAAATATTTTCAAAAATTATCACTTCACTTGAGTATGTCTTTGTTTTCCCCCCACTTTCTATTCCCTTGAGAAAGAGGCATTCCAAAGATACTTACATTTAAGAGGCTGCCTTATTTTGTTATACCATAAGTGTTTCTATATAATATAACTGAAACACTACTCTTTCCCAACACTCAACGTTCAGGAAATTGTAGTTTGACAAATATCTCCAAAAAAATATGGAACAAAATGGGTGTGTATCACACTCGTGATTGGAGAAGATACTATACCACGTCAGAATTATTGAACTGGATACATCTTGGCACGCTTTTAACCAATCTGGAATTGGAATTAATTTCACCTTTTTTATCATCCATGCAAAGACTTATGTGGAAGATGGAGCCCGAATTTCATTCTGATACTACTGTGGACATTTTATATCAGAATAAGAACAAGAAGCCTTTGTCAGTAGATTTGGTGATCCTTCAGCTCTTGAGATGTTTGCCCTTCATCACAACGTCTTTACGATACATGATTTAAGTCAGAATCGGTCTTTAATGTCAATAGGTTATATTTTCCTTTCTCGTACTGTTAAGCATTATTGTCCTCCCTTGCCTTGGTTTTTAAAATTTAAGACACCCAAGGGTGGTGTAACCCAAGCTAAATCTATAGCAGAGTCTTTTATCAAGATGCTTGGCTTGACTCTTTCCTGGGAGAAAAGGATTCTCCACTCTACGCAGGGCATTGTAGACGGGCTAAAATTTACTGCCCAATTTCAAATTTCAGGACAATTAATAAAATTTTATTACCCCTGCAACAATTGCGGTTGCTTATACAACAATATTTTACACACATTCGTTGACTGCCTTGCGCTATCATTGGTGAAGCAGTTTTTAAAACTTAATTATTCTGAAAATAAACTAATTTGCCCTAGTATTCTAAAGGCCTACATTCTATTCGGACCATACAAATTGAAAAAAAGTTCCCCTCTAGTCATAAAGCTTTAAGCGCAGCATTAAGCAACATCAAATCATTAATTGCTAAGCAACTACGGCAAACTCTTATGTGGAAGCTGAGGACCTGAGAGCGATCATCCTTGAGCAGCGGCTCGTTACGAGGCGCTCGATGTTAAAATTCCTGACCCTGGATCTCCTTCTGGAAATGGGTTGGAGATATTGTACGATTTGTGTCATCTCGCTCAGGAGTATACCTGAAAGCTCTGAAGAGGATTTTAAGACGTCATTGGGATTTTTTAAAGAATAAATAAACGCTGTTTCGTCCATGTATATAAGGTTATAATCCTTTAAATAATGTTCTACAATGTTCATTCATGTTATTTATTTTAACGCAACTGTCGAGAGTATTTTTATATTATTATATTGTCTGTATTTTAGTGTAGTTAATA
>CP045901.1:13198500-13215267 GCA_013387185.1 Caligus rogercresseyi
TTTTGAAAATGTCATCAGAGCAAGACCGCCGTGCAGTCATTTTGGTCGCCCTCCAAATGGGCCGCACGCCCAAATAAATTATCGAGTTCCTGAAGCTCCCCAAAAACCACTGTCTATCGAGTGACACAAGAGTTTAATGAGTCCAACGGAGGAAGACTCAAGACCGGTCCAGAAGCAAAAGAGGACTCCAGAATTTTTCCACGAGCTTCAGGAGAGGATCAACGAAGATCCGGGCACCTTTATGAGGGACCTGCCGCCAAGATGAACGTGGACGAGAAAAACATCAGGACCGCCGTACTGAGGATCTCAGGAGCAAGAGATTTGCAACCCGTTGGACTACTACCTGTGGGGCGTCTTGGAGAGGGAATCCAAAAAGCGCGCACGCTCACAACAGCGTTGTCTCGCTGAAGGCCTCCATTGTGGAGGCAGTGGCAAGCATGAACAGGGAGCACCTTGTCAACGCCTGCACGAGGTTCCGATCCAGGCTGGACGCGGTCATCTAAGCTGACAGGGATGGTTTGAGTAAAAGTCAAGATTAATCCCCTTGGACAGCTTTTGTAAAAAGAATTCTTGTCTACTTGTTTTGTTAATAGAATAAAAGAAGATATATCTTGACTATTTATTTTCCCTATTGTAGCCTGCACCTGTATGTTTGTATATCCGGAAGCGGACGGAAATTGCAACACCTACCTAGTATATTGTTTACACCCATCTGTGTCTATTAAAAGGATTCGATCAGAAAAATTTGAAAATATAAAGCGTTAATATCACTCTTATTTTAATTTTTATTATACGAGTATATACGCCCTTAACAGCAACAGCAGCCTCCAGACAGAGCCTGAAGGCCTGACACACAGACCTTATGTAATGAGCGTCCATTCCATCCCAGTGTTCATCAACGGAGGCCTTCATGGCTTCAATATTGGGGTGACGTATTCTGCAGGCCCTGGCCTGCACATGCGGCCAAAAAGAAAAGTCCAAAGGGTTTATATCAGGGCTGCATGGAGGCCACTTTTCCTTACCCCAAAATGGGATGCTCTCTGACAAAAAATATGGGTGGATTTTGCTATAAGAGCTGGTGCTCAATCCCTTAGGAGCACCACTTCTTGGTTTGGAAATGTTGCCTGAACCCAGGGCAAAAGTTTGGTGTGCAGCTCTTCAATGTACGTGGCTGCATTCAAGCGAAACCCTCGGGGAAACCAAGTCAATGGCATTGAAGCTACGAAGACCAGAGACATGGATGAGGCTGGATGTTTGATAGTGATAATTGTTTTAAGGTCCTCATCAACATCTTCAAAGGCCACAAATCGGTCATTTATTTTATTTCTGACCGGATCCGCAGTCCAGTTCTTTTCATCACTGAAGATGATGATCCTTCCAGCTGGTGCAGTTTTCAGATCATTGATCAGACCCTTGCAACGTTGGAGGTGAGTCACTTTGATTTGAGGTGAATAATGACCTCTCCAACATCACTAGGGACTTGCCACCACACTCCTTGACAGCCCTTCTGGTCGTACTCTCTCATCAACACCAAGGTCCTTGGCATGAGCTCTCATGCTGGTGGTTGGAGCCCTTTGGATCACATCACAAATCAATTGTGGTTTCAATTTGTACTTGCCACCACTCCCAGATTTCCTCTCGACCCCTTGGTTAATGTCCAATTTCTTCTTGAGGCATAAATGGTCGATCTTGCCACGTTCAGTTGCTTGGCGATCTCAGTTGGAGTCGTACCCGCGCCAATAAACGTCGACACTTGAACTCTACGGTCTCGTTCCATCTTTCTGCGTATTCTCAAAGGAAAAAGATATTAATATAAAAGCATAAGCATAAGCAAGGCTACCGAAGTTATTTTGTGACACATTTTGTTCGACACCTCTTGTAATCTCAAATCGAAATTTTTTATAAGTGTTGCAATTTCCGTCCCGCACCCGGTATATATATATATATATAATCGAACAAAATAGTTTAACTTCTCTTGGTAACTTAATTTAAAGCTTATGAGATTACTTTTATATAGAGAGAAACTGATGAATATAAGGTGAACTTTAAATCTATTTCGACATTTTTTCCTCTATAATGTTTTTGATCTATGAATTAGATTACATATATGTTCTTTTGAATATAATTGGATATTACTTTATACATTTAACAAGCCAATCATATCATTCAATATCGTTTAATTTTATTTCCTGCATAAATGTAGTTAAAGAACAATTTTCTGAAAGAAGAAGGGGGGAAATGGTTCAGTAAGATTGTGGTAAAATAGTATTTGATATAAGGATATGAGTCTTGATTCATTTTTGAAAAGTTTTCTCTTCAAATGTTGGATGCAGAGAGGGCAAGGTTTTTAACTCATTTCCGATCCATATTATATTTGGGCTATCTTCAAGGGGACGGAAAGAATATATCAATAGAAGACTTTGCCTATTTAAATACTCGAAAATGTATTGCAAAACATTATTTTTAACTTTAGAACTACAGTTAGATATACGGTGTTTCCTTTCATTGAAACGGCTTCTCGCAGACAAATGAGTTTTATTAATAAAGTTTGGCTGCGAACAAAAACATTGCCATCAAAGCAAAAAATAAAAATATTTGAGGAACTGAAAACAGCTTCATGATTGTTCAATTCTGAAGTAACTGTTTTTTGCATGTTAGTATTTTTTTGCCTATTTTGTTCGATAGAATTGTATCCGTGCTTAAATATAAATAATTAAGTATTATGTCATTTAGATTAGTCTATCGAACCAAGGATCTTATCAATGACGTTGACCAAAATTGACCTTCCCCATCCGGAATCAAACCTGCGCCCTCAACATTGAAAGTTTAACACGCCTTAACGCATTGAGCACTCCCTTATGATATATTTTGTTTATTTTATTTTAGGTTAATCAGATATTGGATCAGACATAACATACATTATTGGTTCGAAGATAGAATTAAGACAAATTATTAAACTATTCACAGCTCTAAAACGCGTAGAAGTGCATTACCTATATTAAAATTTGAGGTAAATACGTAAAATATTCAAATTAACAACTTTCATTTATTTTATACGTATATACTTTTATTATAGGCACTTGAACAGTGGTGATAATGGTCGCAATTGCTCCGATTTGATATAATTACATATAAATTAGTGGGTATCGTCGGAGTCAAATTTAAGATATCAAATTTTAATATAAAAAATGTCGCTTTTTAAAAGAGAAATACGGTTTAGGGGATTCTCCAATCCATGTCCTTTTTCAAGGCGTAGCATATTTGATTTCGTAAACTGTGCTTCCAATGATGCTCACTAATAAACATTCAAAAACAGGAATGGAAAAAAATCACATAATAAAACAATCTTTATGGAACATTTTTAGGGCTTACATAATAATAAAGACACATGTTGTTGTTTGTTGTGTTGGTTTTTAATTTGAAAGTCCTAAAAATGATCTTCATTCCCATAGAAAAAGTCCAAAGTTATCTCCGTATAATAGAAAATTCAGAACTATTCTTTTATATAGCAATTGTTAGACATATGTTTGTGGGGAAACTATTTTTAATTAAGGAAAGACAAGGATGCTGGAGGGAATGGGGGAGAAGCCATTTTGAATTCAATAAACGGAGTAAGGCAGTAAAAGCTTGTTCATTTCCATTCGTAATGAGAAGAAAAATGAAATAAAGAAAAAAGAAAAAATAATTTCCATTACATAGGAAAAGTAAATTGAAAAGATATGCAATAAAAATGCTTCTTAAATGGGAAGAAAAGTAATATAAATGAAAAAAGAAAATTACAAATTAAATAACAATAATACGATGTGGCGTATGAGCTGCATTGAATGTATTAATTGGAAGGACTCAGCTCTAATGCAAGCTCTTTTAAGAAAACGATGCATATATTGTATGAGCTATTTGTTTATTTTTATCAATTTATAAAGAATACCAGGTAGTAGTTTTTTCAGATATAGTGAAACGTTAGTAATCTTTATTGTAACAATATATATTTTCGATGACGACAGCGGGAAGGAACAATTGCAAAACGTTATTCTCTTTGTGACGTCATTAAAAAATATCGGACAGCAAAACGCAGCTCTTTTGGAAAAATTGATGTACCTTGTTTTTTTACTATACCTCGATTTTTCCGGATTATTTCACTTCTTATTTAGCCCTAAGAGGTTCAATTGATGGATACGAAGAAGCTATTTTTCTTAGTTCATATTTATTACTGCTTACCATAGATCAGGGAATACTATAGTACGTGGAATAAGAACTCCCTCCTTTTTATGTCAGGTTTAACTATCTTCGTAAAACAGAAAAGGGAAGAGGAGATAGTTTCCAATAGGAACTTTTTCCTTTTCTTTTTTACGAAGGTAGTTAAAATTCGACATAAAAAGGAGGGAGCTCCTATTCCAGATTACAGTATTCCCCGCATAGATATACTCTCAAAATAAAGAAATTGAGCAGACAATTGGGAGTCTGTGATACGGGGGTCTAATTAAATATATTGTCGTAGGAACAATAGTGTAAACAATTGATAATATGCCAAAGAAAATCACTACAGTAAGCAAAGAATCATCCTTTCGTTTTATGACTTCCTTCACTTATATGTAGCTAAATTCTCCGTGCATCTAGTATATAAAGTGCTCCATACAGAAAATACTTAGCGGTTAACTTTTTCATTGATGTACAAAGGGTCAAAGTAATACATTTATATATGTTTGAGAGCCTACTTGTTGGTCAAAGCAAGTATATATAAAACCAGATACGTTATTTCATGTTCTCATGACCTTTGAACGTAGATACCATTTTCTCCTCTTGAAGATAGGAATATGATAAAATATTCACTTTTTAAGCAGCAAGCAAAAATACATTCCAAATCTTTGTCATATTTTATTTTTTGCCGAGAAATGATCTTTCAAGAATCTGCAGCCATGAAGGAATAAAAGGACCAATTAAGTTACATGAAAAATATAAGGCGATATGCTTTGGAGATGTTAACATCGAATAAAACAGATTTTTACAGCCTATGCAAGAATGAACTCCTTATTTATTAACGTCCATCAATAAAGCTCTATTTATGAAACATTGAAACCAAACCATTCCATGTTTTAATAAGCATTGACTTTTTAAACTAATTCATGATTGAAATATTGTTCCAAGTGGGTGTTAGGACTTGCCAAATTGGAAAGTCCTTTCTCTTCCCCCTATAAAATGTCCAATAAAGAAATGCCTATATTCAACGCATGATTCAATCCAATCAAAACTTAATTAAAAAATTTTACCATCCATTATTCATTTAGTTAATCAAAATGGCACCTTTGCAATTAATTTTTTTAATATTAGTTTATCAAAGTCGTAAGAATATTTTTTTTTATGGTAAAAAAATGAATTCTGTTACTGCAAAGAAGAATACAGTTAAAAAAAATACACTAAAAACTAGATAAAATAAGAAATAAAATAAAATCAGACAGTTACGTCATAAAAATTCAATGAACATTATAGTTCAAAAGTACTGTCCAGATAAAAAACCATATATATAAAACAACAATTTTAAAAATTAATTTGTATTCTATACAAAACAGCGATGCATTCTTAAATCCTTATGATGTCGTTACAATAGAATTTTGAACTGTTTAGAATATTTTAATATGTTAAGTTCAAAATTGATAATTAACTATATATTTCTTGGAAATATTTTTTATTTAATATATTTAGTTATTATTAAAAAACTGACAATTAATTGGAATTAATTCATTTTCATCAATTGACCGGCGCTGTTGTTATCCATCGATTGGTGTGCTGTGCAATCATTTCTTAAGAAGTCTTAGTGAAACTTATAAAGATATATTTTGTGCAAAAATTGTTGGCGTTTTAAAAAAAAAAAACAGTCCCATAATTTTTTCTTATGTCATAAAAGAGGCGTAATGATATTACTTAAAGTCATTCTATATTAAAGTGACGACATTTTTTTCTTTAAAAAGTAATTATTTCTCTTCCAAAAAAAGAGTCAAAAAAGGACAACGCTACTAGGCTATGAAGAGTACTTTTCCCATTTTGTGCAGAGGTAGACATGAATGAAGATATAATAGATAATATCAAACCTTCAAGTTTCTGTTTGATTTCTTTAAATACGACGGATGATAGGATTTTTTTGTTGTTATAGAAAGAGAAGGAGAGAGTATTTTGCCTCACTTCTCTCCCTTCTTTTTTTCTTTCTATCCAGGTAACACTAACAGCAGTTACCAGATGGTAATCGTATATTCTCATATCAAAAGATCAATTTTTGGGGGAGAGTACGTATTTGCTTATATCTCTTAAAGTATAGCGATTTTTAGAACACCAAACATATCAAATGAAAGCTTGGTTAACCAGCTTTAATATTTTGGTATACTAAATCATGTCAGTTTAATAAGTAGAGAGTTATATGTACATTAAAAAAGCCTATCTCGCGTACAAAATGACGCATATAATGGATTATAAATGCGTCAGAGACAAAGTAAAATTTTGAGAGGATACCTTGACGCAAATCTAAGAAACACATTATTTTTTATTTTTTTCATAATCGATTTCTTATAGGTCAATACAGGCTCTGAATCATATGATGTAAACTCAGATTGTACTGAATTCTGAATTGATAGAATGCAACCAAGGTCATTTTTGGATTTATCATCTAAAGTTTTACTAAACTTAAAAGTACTATTTTACTCTGAAGCGAACAAGTCATCTTCTACAGGCGAGTGAAGTTAATTGATACAAAAAAGCTATGAAATAAGCTAACAATACACACTCCCTTTTTGCTTTGTTTTTACTGAAAACTTTGTTTTATTAAAAAACATCAAACATACGTCTGGTAGTAAATTAGATTTCCTTTAAATTAATAATATTATTGAAGTCTGTAACGTCCACCATTTTGAAGAAATTTGCGAAAAACTATATTTTTACTAAATTTTTAAAACTTTGACCTCGTTGCGCGACCTCGTAATGTTGACCGATTTTGTTCAAACTTTGTATGTCGTCTTCTTTTATCATCACCAAGAAAAATAGAAATAATATATATATATATATATCATATAATAATATATATATATATATATATATATATATATATATATATATATATATATATATATTCATATGTTATATAATGATAATTAGACTTATTAGACTTGAACACATTCAATTGGTTAGTATATAAATATAAAATAAATATTTCCAATTTGGATAAAGGTTTTATGTAACAAAAACTATGCGTATTTCTGGAAGTTCAAACATGAAAATAAAATACTTAATTTAATAAAAGGTAAAAAAAAATTAATATTTTATATTATTATCTTTTGAGTCGTTGGTGTTTGAGGAGAAGCATTACAAATATTTTGATCTTCTTTATCAAAGACCATTTTCTTACTGCAAGAGGATTAATTTACTATTAAACTCTTAGTATAGTAGAAACTATATTATGGATACATAAGTGTTGATACCGTATAATTTATTAATCACAATACAAGGCAAGGTTCTCTAAAGTTAAGTCTCAAGGGAATCTAAAAAGTGACGGTTAAAGACAATATAGGCCGCAAATCACAGAATGTTTTTTACAAATTTATCTAAAAAATTTAGTAACGTTTTGGACGACGTGTGGCCGTTATACAGTTTGACTGTATTGATAATATAAATTAAGTTCGTCTTTAAACACTTGCAAAAGATTTTGTTCAAACTTTCATCGATAAATATCCCTCATTTAAGCATATTTAAATAATTTAAATGATATAATTGCAGTGTATTGGTATTGTGTTCTACAGGGTTTGTTATATATTATATATATATATATATATATATATATATATATATATATATATATATATATATATATATATCTATATATATATATATATATATATATATATAATATATATATATGTCGCCAGTAGAGATGAAGATCCAGTAGAGTCGTTGCCTCTCCTGGTAGAGATCACGATTGTATCCTATCCTAGTAGCGACTTCGATCGTGATATATATAAGAAGAAAATCAAAGACTCTGCTAAAAGAGATCATGAGTGTTTTCCTCTTAAGGAGGGATGACGGCTTAAATATGGAGATTGTATTACTATTTTTATCATGTCTGATTTCTTCTCAGATGAGTATCAAATTATTAAAATATAGATCGGTGATATATATTCAATGTTAGTAAACATTGCCGTCAAATTTGCTTCCTTCTACACAAAAATGAAATCATTTCCACCAAAATATAAAATAGAATCCCCAAATGAAGTAAATAGTTTGTCAACATATTATCTCCATATGTAGTAGTCTCTCCTAGAGGAGATAAGGATAGTAAATTTCTACCAGGAGAATCAACGTTTCAACTGAGTCTCTATTTCTGCTGTGACACCACACAACACACACCACACACTATATATAATATATAGCTATATATATATATTAGATATATATATATATATATATATTATATATATATTAGTCATATATATATATATCCCTCCTGAGGGACCAAAGGGGGGATCTATCAGTAGGACTTAATTTCCTAAGCTATGGTGCATAACTTTTCATCTTTCATCATTTTCTTTTCCTTAGGCGTTTTTGATTTATTATACTACGCGTCTCCTATATTTATTATCATCACAATGCCAATGCTATTTATTTATGCATAAATATATTATATGTGCTTTTAAAACTTATCTCAAAATGACTTCGATGATGATAATAAGAAAGAAGGGAAGAAAAAAACTTATTTTTAAAAATAGTCGTTTATCTCTTCGTCTTTCAAAGACAGAAGTAGTTATAAAAATGTCTTCATTATTGATGGCTCCCCCCCCCCCCCCCCCCTTTGAAAACTTGGGGAACGAAGAATATGCATATGACTAATACATATATTTAAATTTTTGGTAATAAATGATATTAGGATGGAAAGAAGTTGGATGCAATGAAGAATATAATCAAAGAATAGATTAAAGAGGATTCTACTCTTTGCAAGACATTGATGATGGCGTTTAAAAGTTTCCCAAGCGACAAGTAATGGTTTTGATGAGCGGTGAATCAAATTACACAGTAAAAAGAGCCATTTTATTTATGTTACAATCTTTATTTTGTCCAAACTGAACTCTTGTAAAGCTTAATATAAATTTCTAATATAGAGAGGGAGCTGTCATCCTCTATGATCTATTGATTATCGCACATTTTATGTATTTATCGCCGACCTAACTAATAACATTTGATACTTAACAATTGTTGCTTGCATATCTATTATATATATATATATAAACATTCAAGATAAGATTTCATTAATTGAAATTAAAATATATGCAAGCGGGGGGTAAGCAATGAAATGTGAATAATTATTCGCTATAAGGCTCATTTATATCCAGTCAGAAAAAAATTATATCGAACCATATAGGCAAAAAAAGATTATGATCTACATTGTAATAGAAGAAAAGAAATACACCCAGTAAATTTTATTGAAAAGCCTACAATGATAAGGAATAATACCGTAAAATATCAAGAGAATTTTAGCACTTCCTAGTTGAATGTTCTCAACTGGCGAAAAATTCTTGATCATCATAAAAAATTTATTTTTTAATCACAATTTTAATTTAAGTTAAGGAACAAAGATGTTATTTATCATTAAGTTTTGGTCCACATCATGAGCATATAAATTATATAACAACGAAAATCTAATTTGCATTTACCAATTTAGTCCAATAAAGTGCCCTTTCCTATGATTGTACAATAATTGTCGATAAAATTTTCCAAAAATACATCTTTATAGATCATATGAAAGGCATGACATTTTAATATATATGTATACAGGGTCTGCAGGTAAATCGCACAAAGTTCAATTCTCCAGATCCAAATGGGAACAAAATTATACCTATACACTAGCAACAAAAAAATGACTTTTGTCTTGCAACCCAAAAAAACAAACATGAATCTAGTAATTTAGAGAATGGGGATTACAGATATATGATATTTGTCGCGAGATATTTGTTTTTCTGGACCCCCCAATTGGGGATTGTTAAAAATTTTCTTCGTTACGTAACAAAATGATTAATATCATATAGATATTATATATACCTTTGTATGTATCTACCTCAGTAAGTTACATGTCCTTAAAATTAAAACAATACATTGTATTAATGGGAAAATATATATACATGAAGCTTAAACAGAACAAAAAACGTAGGTCGAGGAATAAGAAACATTTTAGTTATATTTTTTGTATTTTATATCAATGCTTATTGATATGAATGAAGTTTCCAATTTATGAAAAATGTTAATATTTTTGTATTTATATTTTCCAGTAATAAAAATTTATTGTTTAATTTTAAGGACATTAACTACTGACGGTAGAATACATGCAAAATATGTATATATATATATAATATATATATATATATATATATAGTATATATACTAGATATATATATATATTATATATATATTGATTAATCCTTTTGTTACGGAACGAAGAAATTTTTTAACAATCACGAAACCTTTAGAACGATTAGCATAGATATGAGGAGCATAGGTGCCTAATGATTTTGCTCAATTATTGATAATAAAGCGTTTTTAATGGTTCTAATGGTCTCTATGGCTATTCTGAAGCCTGGAACGTATATAAATATAACTTTGCAGCTGAAAAAATTGTCCATGAGTGATATATCTATCATAACGTGAAAGTGTCCGTTATGTCCATTTTACAACTATAATGCAATTACCTCATACATAATCAGAGTTTGAAAATATTACTTTACAATAGATTTATGGATCTTTCTTCGAAATTGTATTGGTAGTGCATTAATGTTAATTGCTGCCTTGTCCCTGAAAATCATAGATCCGTATGTACCATTGGCCTAAAACATGAAAATTTTAAAATTTAAATTGTGTGGCCAAGAAAAAACAAAAGCCATTGTTCTAAATAGCAATTTATTATTGCATGGACTCCATAGAATCAATTTTTTAAAGTTTTGGCCGTTGGCAAATTTTTGTTGCATAGTGTATGAATAAGAAAGTTGTTTATTAGACATAATACAAGATTACTATTCAATATGGCCTCCCTCAGCCTCAAGGATGTCCTCCAAACGACGCCTGAACCTCCCACAGGCCGTGGAGACCTCTGCAGGATCCAGCTTGGTCATCTCCGACTTGATGTAGCCTTCAGGGACGCCACATTGCTGTGGTGTGTGGCGCACACCTCCCTCTCCAACTTCCCCTACAAGTAGTAGTCGCATGGGTTCAGGTCAGAGCTATTGGGGGGCCAGGTATTGAAGTCCCAGAAGTTGGGCACATTCTTCTTCAGCCAGGAGTGCACAAGTTTGGCCTTGTAGGCGGACGCCGAGTCCTGCTGGAATGTGTACGGGGTCCTGGAGGCCACAGAGTCCATCCAGGGGACGACGACAGGTGGACCTCACGCTTCCTGGCGAGGATGGACATGGGCGTCCCCGGATGGCCTTGATGGACCTCTTGAGACCAGCCACAAATGTGGGCGTGCAGATCCAGCCACTCCTGGGCTTGTGCTCCTTCCTCTTGGACATCCCTGACTCCTCCCACTTCTTGGTGATGTCGTAGACCGTCCTCTTGGGGTACTTGAGCAACTTGATGATGGCTGTACGACGGTGCCTGCGAACAGCAACTCGATGACCATGTCCCTCTGGGTCTGTTCCATCTCTGTATCAGTGTATTTGTTTTGTTTTCGGGCGCAATTCGACAGTACATTCACGAAACCTCCCACATGTGCATTTCTAAGCTCTATGGATCTGGACGAAGTTAAGCTTTGTGCGGATTTACCTGCAAGACCCTGTAGTCTACCCTCAATAAATGGTTTTGTATGTTGATCGAAAAAATCATTTAAGATATGAAATGATTTCTTATTCAGTTCGCCTTTTAAAAAGATTTCTAGTATTGGATTTTTTCAACAAGTTTGTATATTTATGAATTATCTCAACATCTATGTTACTTTTGAAAATCAAACTAAATTAGAAGCAACTCCTGTTAAAAAAAACATGAAAGTCAACTTAAAAGTGTGGTTTTTACCCTAGGAGCTTGAAAATTTTACTTAACTTTCTTCTACCCAAACAAATTCAGTATTTATTTTAATGAGTTTTACTTTTAGAATACGCTTATTTAACTCATTTCTCTCATGTAAGTGTTTTTGAACGCTACTTTTTTTGTACAGTCTCCTACTGTGTGTGTGGTTTTTACTCTAAAATATTCCTTGAAGAAAGCATTTTATATTCCTTTCATCTCCTTTTTCAAGTTTTTTAGCTTTTTAAAAGACGTAAATATTTTGGAAGTCAAATCAATATCCACGAAAAGAAAATTTAATCGGAGTACCAAAAAAATAAAGTGGTACGATACATGCACTATGCAATATGTACGATACATATTTTCTATAGTATAAGTACATACGACTCTTAATGTCCATAACATCAATTGTTAATTTGAAAAATTGTACTATCAGAGACTTCCGTGTTCATGTTATCCACAACAAAAAAATGCATTGGATTTAAAAGATATTCATTTTAACCGAATAATATTTTATTCACAACTAAAAATGTTTTTTTTAAAGTATTCAATAAAAAATTACTTAACAAAATTAACAAAGTTAGTAAAAATAAAAAAATGCAATTATAAAAATAGAATAAATTTTAAAAAATATATCAAATACAATTATAAAAATACCTCAAATACATTAAAAGAAACGTATGTAGAATGACATACAAATACATAAACAATAGGCCATTTAAATCTATTGTACTTTAAAAGAGCAAAACATTAAGAAACACGTATACAAAACAATTTAAGAACATAACCAAAAAACAAAATCACATGGAGTCTTAAAAAACCCTTAATGTGCTAGTATTTTCATCTTGAGGATGAAGTTAGGATTTAATTATTTTATTCTTGACTAGGTTGGAGCAATAATGCTAAAGCTTATTAACAAGTTTGATGATGACTCAACTCCTCTTTGTTGCTAAAATAAATTTTGGTGAAATTGTAAGACTTAGAATGAAATAAAATAATTTAAATTATTTAATATATAATTGATCATTGATCGTTGTAATTACAAAAAGAAACTAAACTAATTATAAGAAATTTAAAAAAATCTTAGTTTTTACTATTAAAAAATTATGTATTGTGTTTTTCTGTTACTACGTTTTTTAGATTTAAATGTCAATAGAATTTTAAGGTCTTACGGGGTATATTAATTTTAAACTATAATGTTATTGATGTTTTTACCAAACACAAATCTCCCCCCTTTTTATATCTATTTTTATTGTATATTATTGTATTATATGAATATAATGAAGACCTTTGCCATGAAAAAAAACTAAATAAAAAAGAAGATAAAATAATTATTTAAAAGTAATTTAATTATATTAATGGCCATTCCACAAATAAAGCTTGAGTTTAATATTTCAGCTTTCCCTTTCCATAACTAAATGAAGTATCTATATCCATTATAAGCAATTGATTAAGAAAGTTACTCAGTCCAAAGTATATATTGAAGAACAAGTGACATCCACATGGCTTGCCGGCCATTTTTAATGACGTGTAAGACCGGCAAGTGGTAAGAATCACATTTGGTAATGTCTTTCTTCCCGTTATCGTCATCATAAATCGATTGCTACATTATATATTTGATATGTGACAAATATTTTTTTAAATGAGCTTTAATGACGTTGTATTATTAAATAGGAACATGAAATAACTTTTACTCAAGTATCTTGATTAAGCCAAAAAAAGAGTTTGGTTTCGTACATTTAAAAACCAGTTTTATTTATATATATCACTCATTAATTACAAAATTATATATGGCAATCGTTTTTTCTATCCGTAAAGTTGAGAAAGTTATCAAGTCAAAAATAAAAGGAAAAACAGCAATCTTCTCTACACTCTGAATGGAGTGGTAATATGTATAATTGAATACAATTATAAAGTACCTTCGTATGTATTATTATTATTATTTGAGTAAGCAATATTTCCTTTGTCTGGTTTTTTTTAAGAAGGAAAATTATCTTCCATCAAAGCCCGCTGCTTTCCTTTATGACTACTTATCTAAATTGCCTTTTTCTGAAGACAAATGTACCAGGGATGAGTGTATGTGTATGTATATATGTATGCTGTACTTACCTGGCATGTTGTATATATTGTACATATGGGTAAAAAAAAGAAGAGAGAATTTACCATGAACTACATTAACACATGAGTTGGACCTCTAAAAGGAACAAGATCTTTATCTGCCCTCATGGAAAACTCATCTTGAAGATCCTTCTTTTTCGCAGAAGCGCTTAAGGATAAAAGGATATAATTTCCACTTAGGTTGTATATGATTCTTACTTCCTGGTAATGACTTGCTGGTTAATTACTTTATTATTATTATTGTAAAAAAGTGTATTGGAACTCTAGAAAGAGTTCGAACCATTGCTAGGTTCTTTCTCTCTCCCGTCCGTTACATCACGAGGGGCCTATTATTAGTATTATTAGTTTTTTGGGTCATCGTGATAAATTAAAGTTAAGTACCAATACTTATACACAAATTCTGAAACGACAGGAATGACTAATTGCTAAAATTTACGGGGAGGAATGTTTTAGTTGATCGAAATTTATATATACTCTTTGGATATGTGTGAAAATCGGCTTTGCAATCTCGTTCCTCAGACCTGTGTAGATACAACTAAAGTCTTTCACTTTTATAAAAATTAATTTAAAATAGAAAAACTTCTATAATTTTATCTTTAATGTGTCTAATGAATAGTTGCAAAAGAAACACACACTCTTCGTCTTTCTATAGATGCTGCCGAATGATAGCGTAGTGGTTATTAATCGATGCTGAAACCACTGTGAAGAATAGTTCAATTTTTTCCAGTGGACCATCTTTAAATTATTTTTCAATACACTGATGGTGACAAGAATATAGAAGTTGAAAAATGTCCAAACCTGCAGCATAATAATTTAATCTGTAATTCTATTCTTCAAGTTTAAAATTCGTTAAACTCATTTTTGTGGCAATTAATGACTTCTTCTTTTATTATCGAATTATAAACTTCCTTTATTGTTTTATTGTTTTAATAAACTTTCAAAGCAGGATTAGAATGGGAGATCTCTCTATAGGCAATTATTAAAAGAGCTAAAAGACAACAAACTTATAATTATATGAAAATGTTTACATAGTAAACTTTTATAACGAATTTCTGATGGGATATAATTAGTAGTAATTAGAACAAACACAGTCTACAAAAAAGACTTGTTAATAAACTATTTTTGTTAAAGCAATAAGGAGGAAAATATATGTTTGCAAACTCTAGTTTCTTTTGTTCCAATATAAATAAACGATGCGATAAAAGTTATCTTTTTATTATAGCTCACGTTTCTAAAAAAAAGTAATACTTTTATGTTGAATCGATATCTTTATAATGGAATCACTTTTACATGATTCCGTTAGACAAAGAATTAGTTGTTTTTTGTGGTCTTTCTAACATAAGAGGTACTAAAATTGAAGTAACTTAGTGCTGTTGTAGTTATATGACCTTTTATAAAAGTGCAAAGCAGATTGATCTTTAAAATTTAAAAGAATTGAGATAATTTAGTATTTTTATGTCTGGATTGTTTTTGCATATTGAGTTCGATGGAATTTCAATATCCATGTTAATATAAATTTGACCGATAGCATGGAGTTTGAGCACATGAAGCCGAAGAATCTTCAATAAGATTAATAATTTTCCTCTAATTGGGATTCGAACCGCTGTCTTCCATAAATTGAGAGTTGAAAAATATTTTTTATATTATTTTGCGCCTATATGGTTCGACAGATTGCAGTATCCGACAGGATTAAAATAAGCATTATAGCATAATTAAGTCTACCGAACTTATGATCTTATCAATGAGGTAAACCAAAATTATCATCTCTTCTCGAGATAACTTTTTCTGAGGTTAGTCCTTATATACAAACTAATCTTTATGTCCATTCCTGTCCGAGCAATCCCTTTGTCTTTACCTTCTAGGAAGAAAGAGGGGGGCATTTTACATGTTAATTAAATTAAATTAGATATAGCTTTTTCATGTTACTAGAACTTCATTTTAATTTTGAGTCATGTAATATGCGTTTCTGTTCATATTGATCAAATGTTTTTTAAATGAATCCTTATCGAAGCAGAATGTACTTTTAATTAATTTCAGCTTATAAATATTGATTATGTGTGTATTTTCAACCATATATTGTTAGATTTAGAAGCTTGTTTGTTTATTCAAGGGAAGGAACATGTAAGTACTTATGTTCGTGATCATAGGAAAAATCTGTAACATAACAATCTTAGCCCATTGAAATACATCTGCATTTACTCAACTCAGAAGGTTAAAGAGATGGCCAATGTTTGTAATTCACAAGGATTACTCTAATCGTATATGGCTTTACAAGCATAGTGTAAAGCAATTTAGAGTGATTCCTCTTTGTAATAAATAAAACTGCATTCAATCAACAAACGATAAAGACGTCGTATCATTCTACCAACAGAAATAACGAATAGAATATATTTATTTAGAACCTAGTTTTATGTATTTGTTTTCATTTGACTCGCATTCAAACCAATCGTCAAAACAAAAAAGCCATAAAAGGCCATGCATGCTTATAAACTATAAACACTGATTAGTATGAACGAAATATAATTTATGTTCTTATAAAAGCCATCGGGATTTATTGCTCATAATTTGTTTATCAGCAATGGAATTATATCTCTAGGTATTTATTCCAACATGAAAATTGTTATCATG
>CP045901.1:13215367-13241518 GCA_013387185.1 Caligus rogercresseyi
TAATTTTGACTTTTTTTTTCACAAAAATGATTACCTGTAGCACAAATGAATGAACTTTTGCTTATAATTGCCTAAAATGACCTTTATTTCATTGAACTAACAAAAAAGGTCACGCACAAATCACTTTGAAAAATTCACCCTTAACGTAAAAAGGGCTAAATTCGATAACGATAAGGAAACATTTACAAAGTGTCTTTAATGAATTAACCGGATTGAATAATCCGAAACCAGTTGAACACGATGTGCTGGCTGGTGGAAGCTTAAAGGGGACAAACCTCACGTGAGGTTTTATAATATTCTACCACTTTGCTTGACCGTCTACAGTGTTCTGAATTCTTCTATTTTATACATTCTGTTCCTAGGAGTATAGCTTAGTAAAGAACAGCATGCCGTTTAAAAAAAGTTCCTCTACCACAGAGAAGAACAAGGAAACCTGGAGAATGAACTTGGTCCAGTTCCAAGCACCATCAAGAAGAGGCAATGTGGCAATCCACGAAGAACCCCTGAGTGACCGGAGCCGCATGCCCCTGAAAAGCCACGTGATGGGACGTTTCAAATCCCTTGAATCCATCGCAAAAGAACGGAAAGAGAGGGTCGGTCTGATTGCTGTGGAACTGAAAGCTTTATGGAGGACGACATTGAACTTCCCGCCTGTATCAGATCAAGCCATCCGTGCAAAACTAGAAAAGCTCCTGCAAGAGTATGACCATTGCAGGAAAAAGCAAAACTTTGATTCATTGGATGAACTGTTCGATGTGACCAAGGTGAAAGGTCAATGGCTTTGCAAAGAGGATAAGAACCTCTACGAACTGCAAATGCAGAGCAAAGGCCAGGTCGGTTATTCTACTGGCAAACGTGCCAGTGCCCAGACCATCCACCCATCCAAGCGAAGGAATACATTGGATGTGGATGTGTCCAATTCAGCAACTGAGTCCAGTTCAGTAGCATTAGATTCTTCTGAAACAGGTACGGACTCATGTGACACTAGTGAAGACAGTTCTATGGAGGATGAGGCTGCACCATCAACAAGAACAAGGAAGTATAACCCCACTGGTGTTGCAAGGCGACTTGTTACAAGCTCAAAGCTATCGACCCATAAAGCAGCAAAGGTATGCCGTCAGCTTTCAGGTGAGGGCATCGAGATCCGGACCCCAAGTCAGCCAGGAATCCACAAAGCTCTCTACAGGAGAGCTGCTGAAGTGAAGCAGCACTTGGTTAGCACACTTCATCAGGAGAAGTGGAGCTTGCACTTCGATGGTAAAAAAATCAATGGCATTGAACACCAAGCAGTGGTCCTAAAAAATGAAGCAAAGGAAATCAAATTGACTGTGCTTCAATTGAAGGACGGTACAGCTGCAACCATTGCAAAAGGGCTCCAGGATGTCTTGCAGGAGTTCAACTTGTGGGGATCAATTTTGATGATAATTGCCGACACGACAAGCGTCAACACCGGGAAGAAGTCTGGTGTTGTCATTCGGCTGCAGCAAATGTTTGAAAAGAATGGGAGCCACAGACCCAAGTTTATCAGTTGTCAGCACCATGTGCTCGATCGCATCCTCCGTATTGTCATGGACGATGAGCTCCACGACTCAACCAAATCTCCAGATATTGAGTACTTCTTTGTGAAGGACTTGGTGCGCATGTATGACCAATTGAAGGCAGCTTTCATCAATGGGAAAGCTGAGATCAAAGAAACAGGCGGTTGGAGAGACGACATGAAATTTCTGTATCACCTTACTCGTGTCTTCCGACACTTCACTGAGAAAGATGAGGTCCCTTTTGTTAACTTTCAGCAGATTCCTAACATCAGCAATGCACGCTGGAACTCTCGTGCCATTCTAGCCCTCCTTGCATTCATTCTGATGCCTGAAACTCGAACCAGGCTGCGTAAAATCTGTTCATTTATTTCTTACCAATGGGCCGGCCATTGGTTTAGCAACCAATTGTTCCGCAATGAGGATTTCGAAGAACTATCATCTGCTCTGGATGGATACCCAAAAGGTCTCAAATGCTTAGAAACCCACTGGAAAAGAGATGAATCGCCCATCAATATTGCCCGAAGCAACCAATGCTGCGAGCGTGCGATCAAAGTTATGCAGGACTTGGACAAGTCCTGCCGCAACAAGGACAACCTCCCCCTGAGATTCGTCCTTTCCAATGACATTAATGTGACCAATTGCCATTGACCAATTGTTTTTTGTCCCTTTATACAGCTATACAATAGTATAAATATCATTCTTAAAAGTTTTTGTTTAAACTGGAATATATTTCATTTGACTTCAAGAACTGGCCAAAAAGCTCTTAATTAAATTATTTAAAAGTATATTGTGCGTGACGTTTTTTCATCAAATAAACTTAAAAAATAGATATTATTTAATCTTTCATAAAAGTTCATCATATGATGATACAGGAATATGAGGTTGTAAAAAAGTTATCACCCTAACACATGTGATATTTTTATTGTAACACCTTTTGTTTTGACATTTGTTTTTGAACTATAAAGTGTGTTTTATTTATATATACTTTTTATATAATCATCAAAACAATTAAGGAGATTTGGGGTGGAAATGTAGTTCAATATCATTTTTATTAGCATCTGAAGGACTAATACTGCCCTTTTTACTTTGTATCTCATGTTACAATTGAAATAAAGACCTTATTTAAAATATATATATATATATGAATATATATAGAGCTTAAGTATCTTTTAATATAAAAACTATTTATTTCCCATAACTACAAATATGCTTTCAAAAAGCAAATATTCATTCCAAAATAATTCATTATAAATTGATTCATCCCATATTTATAGTATATTTTTTTGTTTTTAAGTTATGGATAATTTATTGTAGAACTTTATTAATGAGTATGGCAAAAACTACATGAAAAAACTCAAAAACTATTGAAATTTCAATCCTAGGTCAGCAGTACAAATTGGAGTCGTACAGAAAGATAATTTCTACCTCGAAGGTGCTGGCATCTAGCGAGGCTTTCACATATTATCTAAAGGAGGAAGTCGATGACAATATGACAGAATATATTTTAAATGAGTTTCGAACTTTGGATTCAAATTCCAAAACAATATATTATAAATATGTAGCCCCATGTCCTTGAGTAAAAGCATTAACAAAATAAAGTATATTTTAGATATGGTAAAGCAGATGTATTGTATATTTAAAACAAACAAAAAAAACAAGCTTCATTAAAGTCATCTTTGATATATAAAAAAGAAAAGCACGGTTTTTGAGAGTATATCTTCAAATATGTAACTTACTATGGTTTAAAATGAAAAATGGATTAAGATCAAAGGGAGATTAAGATAAGGGCTATGTATATATAAATATATATATTCTATATATATATATATATATATAAGATATATAGATATATATATATAAATTATATATATATGACTTGTTGACGTTCTCGAAAAATTGTCGTCGTTTTTTTAGATAGAAATGTTTTCTCGCCATTCTGAAAAAAGTGATGACAGTTTTTAATGCAAATTTTTTCTTAAGAAGTAAAAAAACTTTATTTTTTTTGGCGCCAAAAACGAACTAACGAACGACAAAAACTTTGTCATTCGTCGTTCTTTGTTCGTGAACGTCAACAAACGAACGATGAATCAACAAGTCTGATACATAATATGTATATATATATATATATGGTTATTATTACATCAAAGCTCGGGTAAGAGGTCCATGGAGCCCACAATTGTGTGTGCCTAAAAATATTCTTTGACTCACTTAAAGGGTTTTATATCCAGGGTTTGTGTGAAAAATAAATTTTCAGCCTTTTCAAGGCTGTTTCAATACTCTGAATGTATTATTGGCGAGTGGCTACTATAAGTTAAAGAATTAACAAAATTGAGACACAATTAATGTTTCACCCTAGAAATACCACTGAGAGTGTGAGAAGCATTGTTGAGATTCTATCGTTCATAACAAGAGGCTATTGAATAATTAAAAGCTGAAAAATTTAACTTTTATTTTTCTAAATATGTTTAGATTCTAGATATTAATTTTTTTCTATAAGTTCAATTATGTTTTTTATAAAACACAACTGTCTAAAATATTTTTGAATATTTTATTGTTATCTGTTTTGTATTTTATTTACTCGTTTTTTCGATGACATAATAAATAATTTTATAGCCGAAAAGTAATATTATATGTTTAAAAATATAAATATTAGAGTAGCATTTAATACCAACCGTGTCTTCCAAATCCAGCTTATCTAATTGGATCAATTTTCTCGAAAAAACCTCGTTCAGCTTAAAAAACTATAAAATTATGATCATTTTGTATAAAAACTACTTTTTTTGAGGATTACAATTGTACTAAATTATTTTTGCTGGACTTCCTAGAATATGAAATAATGGGCATGAACACCCAAAATAGTATTTCACTCAGAACATTCGTGTTCTTTTGTAGTTTTGACTAAATTTTACTTTTTTGGATTAGGAATATGACCATTTAAATAACTAAATTGCATAAAATTACATTTATGAAGCAAAATTGAGCCGCATATTAAACAAGCATTTATTATAGGTCAAATATGAGATTATTCATTAGCAATTGCTTTAATTTTAATTTTGCAAGTACCTCCATCACAGTAAACATTTTGCCAATGATTTAAATGCAGTGCTAAAAAATCTGCGAGATATCCGATACAGTTTCCCTTTGAACGATTTGTATTCAATACGATAGGCGGGTCCGATAGACCCGATTAATATTCATCTAAAAATAGAATTCTTGTAATTATAGGGTTAAGTTGTAAAATATTTATTTCATAAATAATATTTGATATAAATTGGTAGACAAGTCTTGATATACAGGTATGCTACTATTTACTTAGAAAGTTTAAAATAAGTTATTATTCTTGTTGTAAATTATGAAAATTACATATGGTTTTTTGAACGGATGAATGCCAACAACAAAATATTACGTTTTGTCCGTTCATTTATAATCCGTTCAGGCGTTCGATTTGAACGTACGATCTTGAACGACGTTCGTTTTTCCCGTTTATTCCCCTACCCTGACCCTACGCTGGGAACCATCTACTGTAGGACTACTGAAGAAAGTCATTGTTCCTTTTATAAGAGCTACTTGGCGCCGCCAAAGCATTTCATTTCGAGTGCAGTCTGGTCATCAAAATTTTAGAGTATCTAAGTTTTAACAAATTTTTAAATGTACAAAACTACATCGGAAAGAATTTGTTAACTTTTATTTGGACACCATTCAGACACGATTAATTTTATTATGAGTAAAATACAATTTTATATCGATAAATTATGGGCTGACAAATTGCATGTACAACATAAATTTCCTAGGATTATGGGTAATATGATGAAAAAATGTCGCTTTCAACTAATTAATTGTATAGTTTTAACGTATTATTTTATTGCATGAAGATACTGATTATACTATAAAATGTTTTTAGTTGTTTTGTTATATATAAATAGTAGACTTCTACCGGCTGATGCCAAATTAAATTCAGCTGTAATGGGGCTTATCTATGAGTTTAAACATGATCATCTCTTCATTCATATATTCTTAGAATGAATCTAGGATAGAAAAATAGTAATCATAGCTCTCCTTTCTAAATGACTACTCTTTTTTCTCCAGGAACCATCTAATTGATAAATGGTTCTTTTCATTTTCTTAATATGTGCTTTGCACAACATATATGTATGTTTGTGGAGTATATCTAACGATTATTAATTTCATTTGTTCTTTGTCCTGGAGCATTATTTTCCATAATAGGAAGAAAAGCAATATGACTTAACATGTGTGTATGTGCTGTGTACTTTGCTCAATATAATGTACATAGCAAGTAATTGCTCTGAACATATGTTAGTCACACACACACAAAAACAGTCTGTGAGGGGTTGTTTGCTTATATAGTGAGTGTTTATTAGATGCTTCTGTATGTAAGACAGTCGTTTGAATATATGAGAGTATAAAATATGTATTTACGAAGAAATGGATATATTTACCTCTGAATGAGAACAAAAGAGATAATACCAATCACTTAGTCAACAATGTCGGTTCCTTGTAGATATAGTTTGAGTGGGGAAACATTGATAAATCATTATGTAGAGCTGTCTCAAAGAAGAAGAAAAATAATATCATAAATACACATATTAATCCTCTCTGCAATCCAATTTACGTTAAAATTTATCATAAAAATAATTTTAAAAACTTTCTTTACAAAAATGTTTTGTTTTTGCAACTTATTGTTGGATTAACTTTATAAACCTTATAATGCTTATTTATGTATTTATATTATTAAAGCATTCGGATCAGCTTTAAATATACCTTTGTTTTATGTTTTATTTATTTATAATAAATAACTATGTTTAAAACACTCATCAAAGGCCAGTAAAATTGAGGTTGCTAGGCTTAAGTTATTGTATTGATTTAATCAATATTGTTGTTGCAGGTTTCCTTACATAAAATATTTGCTCAGAAGCGTGCGCCGACCTATATAATAACGAGATGGCCAATAGACTTTTTTAAAGCGAAGAACCATATCGGAGTCTATAGCTGATGGGCGCCATTTTAAATCCCCTTTTATATGAAATTATATATTATGTAAGTCGATGAAACAAATAAGAGAAGGTAAGAATACTTATCCATTGAGCTGGCAAAGTCTAAATGTCTTATGGATAGCAAAAAGGATTAATAAGAGAAGTGATGTCCAGTGACGTCATTTTAAATGACTACTTAGTATGAAGCATAACATTGGGTGACACCATTGGACGTTCCTTGGAGCATTTCCTCCTTTATCCCAAGACAACAAACACATGTCTTGCACCAATTTGAGCAGCCATTTTTGTTATTAAAGAGCTTCTACAATGGGCTTATTTTTTCTTCGCTGTGGAGTATTCAGTCATTAGTTAGATGGATAGAAGCGTGCTTTTTATTTCTTATCTTTCCCACTTTCTTATTATTACCACTATCATCATTAGAGATTGTTGGTGTTTTATAAAACGTGATTAGTTGAAAGGAGGGGGGGGGGGGAGGGAATAATAGTAATCAAAAGCAGTTGGCGTTAGTTTGCAAACCATCATCTCAATCGCCTCTGTTGAGGAGTGAGCATCAGTTATTCAGAGAGAAGAAGTTCAGTCTTTAAATACTAATTGTATCTTCCTCATGAGCTTTGATCCTTGACGTCATTGGTGAATCCTTGAATGTACTCCTCCTATTCTACCCACCCACAAATATTAATTGAATAAAGCAACTGCTGAATAACAAGGGGGTTAATGAATGATTATTTTGTTTGCTCAAATCTGTCGATAAATGGATCATCACTCTGACTATGGACATAGAAAAGCATAGAAAAATGATAAGATAATGTTTATGAATGGATTTGCGACACCAACCTTTTTGTTATCCCTCATGATTGTGTTAATGTTTTTCATCCCTCTTTAGGTACTAACAATTTAATAATGTTAACTTAGAAGAACATTTTTAAACATAATAATGAGTATTTTTTCAATCCGAACTCCACTGTCGTTGCGAGCATGACACAGTCACTCGAACACGACAGTATTACTAATTTCATGCAAGTTTATTAAAATATAAGTTAGATGGTCTTAAAGTAGTAAAACGTGATCGGGACAACACTTACATATATAATTTTTTTTTTGATTGTTTTTGTAATATTATAATCGGGGAAAATAATTAATACTTTTCTACATAATTAGAATATACGATGTCCAGAAGAAATAGACCAGGAAAATACGGCTTAGGGAGAAATGGCCCGAGATATAAAAGAAAAATTATCCTAATGCCAAAATATTCATATGGAATAAAATATTGTACAAATGTAATTATTTCTCATAAAAATTGTGTAAATAAGGGCAAAAATAATTATTTTTAATAATTATGGATTAACTATTTCCTCCTTGGCATTAGACAAGACTAAGAGTTATTTGGGCCATGTTTCCTTGCGTCATCATTTTTTCTATTGTATCTTGGGTCATTTCTTCTTGGGCCATATCTTCCTACTCCATATTTTGCACTGCCACTTCCTTATAAAATCCGAATATACAATACGATAGTGTTCTATGAAACTATATAAATAATCAAGTTTAAAACCATAAATCACTTTTGGCCCCGTATATTCTGTGGAATTAAATCTTTTGTGGGATATGTCTAAGCATTATAGCGTGTAAATTAGTCTATACAACGTAGGGTACTCATTTCAAAGAGGTTAACTAAGATTGATCTTCCCTCTTGGAAGTCGAACCTGGACCCTCAACATTAAGAGTTGAACCACGCTAAGCTGACAGTTTTCTAGACTAAGGTTTTTGGTAATATATATACATATATACAGTCAACTTCGCCCAAGTCGATTCTCTCGGGACTGTGTAAAAACAATCGACTTAGGCGAAATTCGAGTTACAAATTTTGATTGCTAAGTCGAAGAAAAATTCGATATACAGATAGGCGTGTGTGTGTGCACTCGCTCACATGCAGTCGCAAATCATCGGCGAGGCAGCAGGTGGGCGAGGACACAATTTTGTGAAAAAAAAACGGTTGTTTCTTCCTTTTTTATACCTTCTCTCAGCCAATCAAATTCTTAAGTGTGAACGGCAGCCGCAGTGCATGCATGTGGAAAGTGAGCGCCCTCTTCGACTTATGCGAAGTTATTCTCTTGCTTATGAATGTGTTACTGTCAAAATATCTATTCGACTTAGGCGAATATCGAATTACAAAAATCGACTTGTACGATTTTTATTACACACATGTCAATGGAGGAAAAAATGGACGTTGATTATTTTCGAGTTAGGCGACTTTTCAACTTATGCAATTCGACTTAGGCGAAGTTAACTGTATGTCGTATATATATTATATATATATATAGATCTTTATATATATATATATATATATATATATATATATATATATATATATATTAGGGTTGTTCTTATTTTTCAAATGTTTGAAATGTTAGCAATATTGTGAATTTTCTGTTTCTTGGTGATAACACTATGCAACAAAAAAATGACTTATGTCTTGCCAACGCAAAAAACAAATGAATCTAGTAATTTAGAGAATGGGGATGACAGATATATGATTATTTAGTCGTGATATTCGTTTTTCTGGCCACAATTCAAACTTTAAAATTTTCATGTTTTAGGGCAATGGTACATACGGATCTATGATTTTCAGGGACAAGACAGCAATTAACATTAATGCATTACCAATACAATTTCAAAGAAAGATCCAATAAATCTATTGGTAAAGTAATATTTCCAAAACTCTGATTATGTAATGAGATAATTGCATTATAGTCGTAAAAAATGGGACAAAACGGACACTTTCACGTTATGATAGATATATTACTCATGGACAATTTTTTCAGCTGCAAAGTTATATTTACATACGTTCCAGGCTTTAGAATAGCCATCGAGACCATTAGAACCATTAAAAACGACTTTATTATCGAATAATTGAGAAAAAACATTAGGCACCTATGCTCCTCATATCTATGATCATCGTTGTAAAGGTTTCGTAGATTGTTAAAATTTTCTTCGTTCCGTAACAAAAGGATTAATATCAATATATATATACATTTGCATGTATTCTACCTCAGTAAGTTATATGTCCTTAAAATTAAACAATAAATTTTTATTAATGGGAAAATATAAATACAAATATATTCATATTGAAAAATTATATTCAAAATAAGTATTTAGTATAAGTATATTGATATTAATCCTTTTGTTACGGAACAAAGAAAATTTTATCAATCCACGAAACCTTATATATATGATCATCGTTCTAAAGGTTTCGTGGATTGTTAAAATTTTCTTCGTTCCGTAACAAAAGGATTAATATCAAAATATATATATACATTTGCATGTATTCTACCTCAGTAAGTTACATGTCCTTAAATTAACACAATAAATTTTTATTAATGGGAAAATATAAATACAAAAATATTTTGTTTTAAAAATTATATTCGAAATAAGTATTTAGTATAAGTATATTGATATTAATCCTTTTGTTACGGAACGAAGAAAATTTTTACAATCCACGAAACCTTTAGAATGATGATCATAGATATGAGGAGCATAGGTGCCTAATGATTTTTGCTCAATTATTCGATAATAAAGTCGTTTTTAATGGTTCTTATGGTCTCGATGGCTATTCTAAATCCTGGAACGTATGTAAATATAACTTTGCAGCTGAAAAAATTGTCCATGAGTGTTATATCTATCATAACGTGAAAGTGTCCGTTTTGTCCCATTTTTTACGACTACAATGCAATTATCTCATTACATAATCAGAGTTTTGGAAATATTACTTTACCAATAGATTTATTGGATCTTTCTTCGAAATTGTATTGGTAATGCATTATGTTAATTGCTGCTTTGTCCCTGAAAATCATAGATCCGTATGTACCATTGGCCTAAAACATGAAATTTTTAAATTTTAATTGTGGCCAGATAAACAAAATCCCATTGTTCGAAATAGTTATTTATCATTGCATGGACTCCATAGAATCAATTTTGAAAGTTTTGGCCGTTGGCAAATTTTTTGTTGCATAGTGTAAAAGAAGACGACATACAAAGTTTGAACAAAATCGGTCAACATTACGAAGTCCGTGCAACGAGGTCAAGTTTTAAAAATTTAGTAAAAATATAGTGTTTCCTCAAATTTCTTCAAAATGGTGGACGTTACAGTTCAATAATAATTATTAATTAAAGGAAATCTAATTTACTACCAGACGTATATTATGAAAGAGAAGGGAGAGAGTATTTGCTCACTTCTCTCCCTTCTTTTTTTCTTTCTATCCAGGTAACACTAACAGCAGTTACCAAATGGTAATCGTATATTCTAATATCAAAAGATCAATTTTTGGGGGAGAGTACGTGCAAAAATGTATTTGCTTATATCTATTAAAGTATAGCGATTTTTAGAACACCAAACATATCAAATGAAAGCTTGATTAACCAGCTTTAATATTTTGGTATACTAAATCATGTCAATTTAATAAGTATAGAGTTATATGTACATTTATTAAAAAAGCCTATCTCGCGTACAAAATGACGCATATAATGGATTATAAATGCGTCAGAGACAAAGTAAAATTTTGAGAGGATACCTTGACGCAAATCTAAGAAACAACAATATTATTTATTTTTTCATAATCGATTTCTTATAGGTCAATACAGGCTCTGAATCATATGATGTAATCCAGATTGTACTGAATTCTGAATTGATAGAATGCAACCAAGGTCATTTTTGGATTTAACATCCAAAGGTTTACTAAGCTTAAAAGTACTATTTTACTCTGAAGCGAACAAATCATCTTCTACAGGCGAGTGAAGTTAATTGATACAAAAGCTATGAAATATGCTAACAATACACACTCCCTTCTTGCTTTGTTTTTACTGAAAACTTTGTTTTATTAAAAAACATCAAACATACGTCTGGTAGTAAATTAGATTTCCTTTAATTAATAATTATTATTGAAGTCTGTAACGTCCACCATTTGAAGAAATTTGCGGAAAACTATATTTTACTAAATTTTTAAAACTTTGACCTCGTTGCGCGACCTCGTAATGTTGACCGATTTTGTTCAAACTTTGTATGTCGTCTTCTTTTATCACCAAGAAATAGAAAATTCACAATGTTGCTAACATTTCAAACATTTGAAAAAATAAGAACAACCCTAATATATATATATATATATATATATATATATATATATATATATATATATATATATATATATATATATATATATTGCAAAAAGGAAAAGCATTAAATCTAAAAAGTAATATTTGCTTTAAAAGTAATAATACAAATGTTTCAATGAAGAAGGCAATTGTATTTTGCATGCAATTTCTTCATGCCCTTAAGGCAATAAAGGTTTTGATTAAAATATGTACGCATTGAAAAAGAAATAGGATTTCCCTCTTTTTATCAAAACACTATTACCTTCCCGGTCTTTCATCATTTGCTTTCTGAATTTAATATAAAACTATATGAAATCGTTGAGCTTAAAAAAAACTCATTTTTTCAGTCCATCTTTATGATGAGATTATAATTCCGTCAAAAGTTTTTTTTTCCTTTCTTACTCTTTTTTTTTACCAGTACTATTTCCAACAAAAATAACGATTGGGATTTATTTTAAATATATATTTTATTATCCTGTCCAAAAACTCACTACAATAGAACATTTAAAGTGCATATAAACCGAGAAAACTAAAACTAACATATAAAAGAGATAACACAAGTTCCAATGGCTCATTTACAGGACATAACAGAAAAAACAAAGAAGTAATAAACGGGTCATTTTTTAATTACATCCAAAACACTCTAAAAAACTAAATTCATTAAAGGCAGTTGTGACAATTTAATTATTTATCTGTATTTTTTTATAAATATGCATATGCTATCAAAGTTTGGAATATAACAATTGCTTTGGTCGCGTTTCTGAATATCTTCGACTGGGAATGAAACCCGTAGAGCTTCCCCCACGCTCTTCAAAGGTTTTGTCCATTCCATTCCCAAAGGCTGCTGATCTCTTTACAGTTTCAGAAGACGTGAAGTATTGTTTTTTTTATTGCACACCTTGTGTCCTCACCTAAATAATGCAATCCAAAACAGAACCTGATAGGGCAATATTTTTTCTTAATTTTTATGACGAAATACGCGTTTTATTTCCAAATATTTGACTCCTGCATTGATGAGTTTGCAAAAGGTATTGATTAATGTCACTATAAATACTTTTATATAAAGCTTGAAAATAACTCTTTGTGATCTTTTCCTCCTTCCCATTCAAGGCAGGACTTAATAAAGTGAATATTATAAGCAGGGCTTATCTGGTAAATCAACTTTCTGACATAAGCGACATTAACACATAGGTATAAAGCATGCTTGGCCTTTTTTTGCATATTACCGCATACTTTAAGAAATTTTGAGGAGGTTACGACTTCTTCTCTTAAAAAAAGTCTCCCTAAGAGCGACTTTTAAGAGACTAAAAGAAAAACACTGTCAATTTACCCAGAATGGCACATTAACAACATTTATTAACCTTTTTTCTTTAAAAAATGTCGTCACTTTTCGCACGGAATGCATAATTATATATTTCTTTCGCATTATCTCCTTTTTTTGCATATGTTTATGCCAATATAGTTAATTTTTTTACGTAAGTTTATGGGCATAGTCGACATAATTTTTGTCCAAATTCTACAGTCTTGGAGGGGGGAGGAAATTCATACCTTCCTATATCCAAGGAATATAGAATACCAGATATGTGTATCTCATACTTTCAAGTGAAACGTCATCAATTTTCTTATTATTTGTATGTCATCCAAAATTAAATTGCAACATTATATTTATGATGACTTGAGCGAAGAAAATGTAAAGAAAATATAATTAGAAGGGTAACGCGTCTGCCGAAGGAGGGGCGAGAGCAACAGAAAAGAAAGTTAATGATAAAGAATAGTATATGTATTTAATAAAATGTACTATTTAATAATATTTTATTTATATTTTTTCAGGAAAAAAATACTATAATTATTGGCATTCCGGAAGAAATGGATGAGGAAAATACGGCCTAAGAAGAAATGACCAAAAATGACTCAAAATAGAAAAGGAATATGATGGCCTGAATATATGAGTAAGCAAGATGCTGGGTGGAATATAATCAGGTATTGGTCAAATACTAAATATTGAATGAATAACGACAAAAATAATTTTATACGTAAACTATTTCCTTGTTCTTTTGTTATTTGACGAGGACATATTTAATTGATCTTCATTTTCCTTTCTATCGTGGGACATTTCTTCCTAGTCCATTTTTGCCTATTTGGTTCGATAGAATTGCAGTTTCCGTGTGGATGTATATAAGGATTATAGTGATAAAATGAGACACTCGAATCTAGGATCTTGAAGCAATTTTTCCTAGTCCATTTTTCTCAGGACATTTCTTCCATAGCCGTATTATCTGGGGCATTTTTTCTAGACACCAGAAAACTTATCAAGAATAATGTTTCTATGGTCTTTCACCAGGGTCCCAATCCCCAGGCCGCGGACTGATATTTGGCCGTAGATCAATCTGTACCGGGCCACACAGGAATTAATTAGATATTTGTTCGGCGTTGACCGGTCCACACTTAGAAAAATGTTGTGGACCACCGGTCTATTTAATTGCTAGGAGGTTGTACGCCAAAAATATAGTAAATGCCATAATTAACGAAAAATAGTATGTATTATTGCAAGTGCAATAATGAAAACACAATAAATATTTATTAATTTCCTAAAGAAGTAAATTAGGCCCCGTAAAGTAATATTTGAGCATTTTACAATATTACAGCAAAAATTATGCTGTTACTATGTTCTTCATATTAATACTGTATTAATTAATGAAAGGAAGGGAGTTATGCAAAGCATCTATTTATGTTTGCCTTAAAGCAGGGATGCCGTGGTGGCGGCCCGCGGGCCGGATCCGGCCCGAAGGACATCACATCCGGTTCCGTTACATCAGTGGTTGGGAAGAGTTTTTTTAAATAAATAATATATATAATAATATTATGATACAATATCAACAAATGTAAATCTACTTTTGTTTTTTATCCTTAATGGGTTTAAGCAGTGCTTAATTTGTAAATCACGAGGTGCCGGAACGCAAGGTACAATTGACAGCGAAGGTATGATGAGGCAAGCGGAGGTCCCGGAACGCACATAAAATGACGCTTAAAACAACACACAAATGCCACTTACAGTGCAGTGGGACTTATTTAAGCTATACTGAAGGGATTTGTGTCTGTGTCACTGATTAATAAACTTGTCAAATGTGTTCTAAAAACATCAAATTCAAATAGGACCCTGCATTGCTGTCGTCAGCTAACGCGAGCGTAGCTAAGAACAGCTTATTTGTTTGTTCTGATGATGTGATGCTGTTTTGTGGGTAAAATATAAAAGAAGATATATGAGGTCAATAAATGAGAATAAGTCGACATATGAAGAGACATATGAAGGTTCGTTTTAATTCTTCTCAAAGTCTTATTTTTACAACAACTGTAGCATAGTTGTTTTCGAATGGGGATTTCTGTATAACATAACATTTTACTTCATGCTTAGGGGCAGTGAAGGCGAGCTATGTCATCGCATGGTAGATAGCTAAAGCTTCCAAGCCTTTGTCTGAGGGGGATTTTGTGAGGACGTGCATCACAAAGGCAGCCGAGCTAGTGTGTCCAGAAAGTCGACAAGCCCTAGCGAACATCACTTATCCCGACCTACAGTGACTGAGAGAGTGAAAGAGCTCTCCAGCGACATGCACAGCCAACTTAAAGAGAAGATAAAGTCATTCATCGCGTTCTCTATTGCCCTTGACGAGAGCACTGATGTGACTGATATGGCCAAGTTGGCGATATTTATTCGCGGAGTGGATGCTGCCTTTAATGTCACAGAGGAGTTTGTTTCCGTGGTAACCATGACAGACACGACTACAGCTAACGACGTGTTCGTTAGCCTTGTCGGGGCCCTTGAAAATCTGGAGGTGGACTGGAGTCGCACTGTCAGTCGGCTAAGGATGGTGCACCTTCCATGGTAGGAAGAAAGGCCGGGGTGGTCGTGAAGTTGAGAGAAAAGGTACGAGAGGCAAACCCAGACCAGGTATTCTGGAACTTTCACTATATTTTACACCAAGAGGCGTTGTGCTGCAAAAGTCTGAAAATGGAGCATGTTATGACTGTTGTTATTGCCACTGTCAATTTTATCAGGGCCAGAGGGCTTAACCATCGGCAATTCGATGCATTTTTATTTGAAAATGACATTTACCAGGGCCTTCCCTATCACACCGATGTGCATTGGTTGAGCCGAGGCGCAGTGCTCAACAGTTCTACAAATTACGTAAATAGATAGCCGAGTTCATGCAGGCTAAAGGGAAGCCTATGGAGGAATTGGACGACCCCGAATGGGCGAGAGACCTTGCCTTCTTAGTGGACATTACCGAACACTTAAACGTCTTGAATGTTACTATGCAAGGTCGCAACAAACTCGTTACCGAGTATTATGACTCCTCCGGACAGAAGCTTCTTGCTTCGACATGTAAAATGTAGCTGGCTTCCTCATGTTTTCATAGTGCAGGGAAGTAATGATGGGGAGGAAATAAAGGAGATAGGTTATGTGGAAATATTTGTGGGAGTTGATGGCAAAGTTAATGTGCTATCAGTTGCTTGTTGTAATGTTGTAATTTTTTATTTATTAATTATTTATCTACTTAATATTTAGTCACCTGACCTGTTTGAGTACCCTACCTTGATACATATTTTGACTTCTTTAGGCCTTGGCTACTTAGCCTGGCCATCTTTTTATTTGCCTAATTAGGCCTGTGCATCCAGATAATTTTATGTGCAAGTTGTCAATAAATTTGATGAAAGTAATTTACAGTTTACTTGTGTTATTTATGTGACCTAGTCAACTTGTTGTTTTTAAAATATTTTAAATGTAAGTTACTGACATACAGAGGTTGATGTTACACAGTTAAAATGGGTAAATTGCTTTTGGCTGCCATATAATTGTATGCTTCGTTGCGAGGCTATTGTGTATTGTAATTCATTTTTAATGTACAGGCCTTCATAAATTATATCAAATAGCATGCCCATTTGTTTAGCGTTTGGTCTTGCCAGGCCAAAAGTGTACCGGTAATTTGGCCCCCCGAGGTCCCACTTGAAAGCAATCTGGCCCCCTGACAGATTTCACACTGGCATCCCTGCCTTAAAGGAATATCTTAAGATTTTATCTTTACTAATTTAAAGTGTAGTCCATCAGTCTTTAAGTGAAACGTTTATGTGATCGTTATATAAAAAATATTTGCATAGTTTGAAAGAGCTATTCAAGCAAATATAGAATCTAGCAAAGAATCGATTCAGTTAAGCGCACCTTCGAACATAAGAAAAGTAACAAATCACCATTAACAATTTTTGTCTGAATGGTTTGATTGAGTTTCATCTATAACAGGGATGCCAGGGTGAAATCGGTCAGGGGCCGGACTGTTTTCAAGTGGGACCTCGGGGGCCAAATTACCGGTACATATTTGGCCTTGCAACACTAACACTTAACAAAAGTAGATTGAAATTTGTTGATATTGTATCATAATATTATTTATTTATAAAAACACTTATCAACCACTAACGTACGGGCCAAATGAGATGTCCATTCGGGCCGGTTCCGGCCCGCGGGCCGCCACCATGGCACCACTGATCTATAAGGATATAAATAAGCATACTGAAAGTACTCAGTGAAACTAAGGGCAATATTACCATATAGGTTAATCAAATGCAACCTTCCCTCCCTATATGAAGGCAAACTTTCACTCTCAACAATGAGAACACGCATATCCACTGAGCTAACGCACTCCTTTTTTTTGTTTTTACCTAAATGGTTCGATTAAGAATTGCATCTGCTATTCATGAACAAGCATTAAATTTACTCAATCGAGCCTAGGGTGGTACTCTTATATATGAGGTTGACAAAAATAAACCTTTCCCCTCTCGAGAGGAGTTCAACTCTCGCCCTAAGCTTTGAGAGATGAAATCGTCTTTACTCCTGAGCTATAGCAATCTTTTATAAGTTTTTCTTAGCATTGATCCAACTGAAAGCCTTCCTCTGGCCACATCACCTCAAATAATATACCTCTACATCCTGTTGTATCCTCATTTAAAGGAGTAAGGATGCTCATAGGGTAAACAATAATTCGCAGATAATTCCTTTTAGCAGATCCACGACGGTCACAACAGTAAACAAATGCGACAACTCTGTGACAATATGCCTTACAACAAGACATTTCTTTTGTAGGAAGAAATGCTTACTCTCATACAATTCAAGGTGTTGTATATGAATGTTGTTGAAGATATGCATGTACATAACAATGCATCATCCAATTGTTTTAACGAGAATTGTATGTATATACATATAAACTAAACGGTTGAGATGCATGAATTGTCTTTTTGTACATGCTACTTTATATATTGTAGGGCTTTAAATAAAGTTGAGTAATAAACAAGTCAAGACAATTACTCTAAAATCATTATGCTTTCTCATGCTTTCACTGATTATAGCTATTAAAACGACTGACGGAATGCCTACAGAACATATTTAAATGGCAAGTATAATTAAATGGTTTCAAATGAGTATTATTATATATATATATATATATATTATATATATATTATATATATATAGTATATATATATATATATATAATATATATATATATATGTCATATGCAGCCTTTAGGGTAATATTCTGCTGCAGGTAATAATGATTCTACTATCAGTCTTAAGATGGACTCTTGTGGTACAAAAATCCCGATACTCCCCCCCCCCCCCTCCCTTCTTGTTCTTTCTTCTGCATGGATATCATGAAAAGAATAAAGTTGAAAGTAGTTCATTATCAAGCGCGGGAACATGATTAAAAACCGCTTGACGCCATCTTTACAATGCATAGAAATTGATCCAAAATATTGCATCATGCCCTAGTGGCCATTTCCATGAGTTCAATCAATTTTGATCTTTCCCTCCCTAAGGGTCGAACCTTGAGGCGAGGTTACTCTAGTATGCACTCTGACGTCATGTCTACTGTGCTTTACTCATTCCTCTTTCTTGCAAGAACTTATTTTTCCCTTGAATGTTAATTATGAGCTCCGTGAGATGACCATTTGATGCTCTTTTTTATTACTCTCTTGTTCCTACCGTCTACTTCCATTGGCAATGACCTAGGATATATGTGTGTGTGTATTATATATATATATATATACATATATATATATATATATTATATATATATATATATCTAGGATAATATATATAATATATAATATATATATATATATATATATAATTAATATATATTATATATATATATATATTAACGGGTACGCGCAGAATTAGGTGAAACCATGGATTGTAAGTGCAATATCTTTCTAAATATGAGTTTTGAGAGGGTTTTTATGATATAAAATTATGTTAGCGTACATTTGTACAGCTGGTGTGTTGTTTTCACAACGTTTTGTTTAAAAACAACGATGAAATGGACCTTGAAAGCAAGCGAACGACCATCATCAAGTTGTTGGACTTTGGAGAGTCCCACAAGGGCTATCATGATCATGCTTGGGGTAGCTGAACCTTCATCTGGCGTTCCAAAAAAGTTAGGAGGAAAAGAATTGCCGACAAATACATAAAAGAATTGGATTTGAAGATATCGTGGAGGAGTAGAATTCTGAGTTCGATTTCCAAATTTAGCCATGGAAAACGCTCTCTGCCCAGTTACAAATATCCAGGGTTGTATTTACTTCAACGCTCCATGTAAAGACTGTGGCAAAATTTTTAACTCATTATTCATGCCTTTCGCAATGTCCTGTTCTTAAAATCGTGAGGGACTTTATCAGCCTCAACATTCATCGAATCGACGACAAAAATATTTCCCCCATTCTTCTTTTCGGTCTCACATCTAACCTGCGATCTGCGTCGGAGAAAACAAGAGCAATAGAGTTTGCTCTTTCAAGCTCCAGAAGTTATGTAGCGGAGCACCTTGCGTCGGGGAAGTCTATCGAAACGGAGGAAATTAAGATCCATTCAAATTTCCGCTGCTGCTCGTTATTCTGCACTGGAGATCAAGATCCAGGACGTGCTGATTCTCAGTGGAGGTTCGCGGGGAGACTTGTTCGCTACTTCCCTCATTCTGACAAAACAGTGAATGATCTTAAAAAAACTCTTACGAACTATAGAGGTTTTATCAAAAAGACATTTTTGTAATAATTTACCATTTTTATTTTTATTGTCACTGTGATTGTTTACCGTTTTTTACCGCATTGTTTTTAACAAAAAAAAATCCTTTTTAACGACTAGAATGTTTGTCTATGAAATTGACTTTATATTTTGCGATTTAATTTTAAACTAAAATGTTTATTGATATTATGTAATTATATGTAACTTTGCAAATAAAATAAGGTCGAAAAAAAAAAAAGTATCAAAAGAGACAGGCTAAACCACAAGGAAGCCTGGACAAGGAAAGAAGCGATCAGTGAGTACACCAAGGTGACCAAGGCCGTCACCGGCAAGATACTTCGGAACCCCGGCCTGCTCCATGAATAGGATGGTTCAGGAGTACAACATATCTGTGAGACCATCGGAGGCTGGTCAAAGAAGACCTGGGCATGAATCCGTTCAAGTACAGGAAGATTCATATAATAAACGAGACCATCAGGTTCAAGAGGAGGGCTAAATCAAAGTTGGTTCTCAAATGGCACGCAGACTACCTAGTGTCGTTGTGATCTTCTCTGATGAGAAACTTTTCGAGACCACAAAGAAGTTCAATTCTCAAATCATCGTATATTGTGCAGGATGCTTCCAAGATCCTAGAGAATACAGACGTCTACCAGTTGCAGAGAAGCAGGCATCTGTGATTGTCTGGGGGCCGTGGCCTCCAATGGCAAGAAAATCACCTTGCTCCGGATTCCAGAAGGTGTTAAAATCAACAAGATCGTATACTTGGACTTTCTGAAGACCAAGTAATCCTGTGGGATCCAGAAAAAGTTTGGTGGGAGTCCCTGTCTGCTCATCAAGATGGACCTCCGACCCTACTGCAAAGATTGTGCAGGACTGGTGTGCAGCCAATTTTTACCACTTTTGGAGCAAGGAGCTTTGGCCTCTTCATCTCCTGATGGCAACACCCCTTGACCTTGCGATGTAGGGGATGGTGTAGAGGAAGGCCATGCTAATCCAAGGGTCACTAAGGAACAGCAGGGCCACAGCTGAGGCTGAAAGGAACAAGATTCCCGGGGAGATTTTGCGTAATAGATGCACTGGTGTGGTCAAGAGACTTAGGGCTGTGGTTCGAGCAAATGGTGGATACTGGGAAGAAACTTGAAAAAAAAAATTGAAATTTTTTGTTGTCAACAAAATTTTCAATGCAATAATTTTCTAAATTTCAATGTTTCAGTAATTCTGCCTAACCCTGTATATAAGGGGTGTGCAGGCGAATCTAGACTAACTTTGAGTACTTCTATCTCAGAATCCAGTTAGGGTAGAAGCTTAAAAATGTATGAATGGTTAGTATATCCTATGAGTTGTTTAATAAACAAAAAGATTGAAAATGTCCTCGGAACAGAGCACAGAACGGCCATTAGTGTGGCGCTCCGTTGCGGCCGGCGCCCAAGGAGATCATCGACTTCTTCAATTCCCCCAAAGCTACTGTCTTTACAGCATTGCCAAGCAGGGTGTTTGATTAAATCAGGCCGATTTAAATCATTGATTTAAATCGCGATTTAAATCAAGTGGATTTCCAATTAAAATCATTGATTTAAATCAATTCATGTTTTTTTTCAATAAATTAAATTGATATTTAATTTATGCTTCTAATTCTCAATGACAGAAACAAAACATTTCATGTCTGTCTTCTTAATAGTAGAGCAGTGGCCTTTTTCATTATATCTATAGCCTCAGACTATAGGCCTATATCATATAATATATCATATTAAGCTTTGAGTTAGGATTATTTGATTTAAATCAAGCAATTGGATTGCGATCTAAATTAAGTTTTTTTTCCAAAGACATTTTATAATCAATGATTAAAATCAAGTCATGTTTTATCAAATAAATTGTTTATACTTGTACAATGTAAATGGAAAAGTTAACGCAGTTCAATTTGACAATACAGGAACGAGTTATTAATTGTCAGTCTTCTTGCTCTTTCTAATCTTCTAATTAGCTTAAGATTTGATGAACATATTTAACAATTTGCTTCTATTCTGCTTGTACAATATGAATGAAAAAGTAAACTCAATTAAATTTGACAATTACAGGAACGAGTTATCAATTGTCCGATTGTCTTGCGCCTCCTTTTCCAAGCGTACCTGGCGCGTCCTAGATTCGAGAGTGACCCATCTTGTAGTCATCTTTGATCAGCCGTTGGCAGCTCCACACCCAGTAATTTTTTAAGGTAGAAAATTGTCATGAGTTTTCGACCTCGCTTGGATTTCGAACTGTCACGTGATTAGCGAGTATGACTCATTACAAGGCCTTTGAAGTTCTGTAATTTTATTGTTTACTCCTTTGCATTCTTTATTAAAATGAAATCATTAAGTAAGGCAACTAGAATTTAATCAAAGACAGCATTTAAGTCCCCTGAGTAATAGGTAGGCCTATATGTATATTGGGCATGTTTTAAAAAGTTACAATTTAAAGTATGGACAAAATTACACATTGAAAAAAAGATTTTTGGTTCATAAAATATGGTTAACAATTAAAATCAAAAAAATCTGATTTAAATCAAAAAAATCCGATTTAAATCAAAAAAATCAACAACCCTGTTGCCAAGTCCTTCAAGGAGTCGGAGGACATCGAGGAAGATCCCTTACACCGGAAAGAAGAACGAATCCAGGACGCTATCCCAATTCCATGTCCAGCGAGGGAGACATCATGCCTCCTCACTTCTTTGCCAAGGGCCAAAATGTCAACAAGGAGGTCTACCTGGACGTCATGCAGACTGTGGGAACTGGTGCTTAGGAGAATCTCGACAGGTTCTGGTCAAAGCAGTCCTGACCTCAACCCCTGCGACTACTACTTGTGGGGCGTCCTTGAGAGGGACACTAACAAGCGTGCTCACAACACTGTGACTCCTTGAAAGCTGCCCTCATCCAGGAAGTGGCCAACTTGTCCAAGGAACAGGTGGCTCATGTCGTGTTGGGAGGTTCAGGCACTGTGTGGAGGCTGTTATTGTAAAAGGAGGAAGTTGGATTGAATGAACATTAAGAGAAAAGTCATTTAAATTGTGTGATATGAAAAGGTCAATTAAAAGGTCTTGATCTTGGATATGAGTATCTTGTTTCCGTGCTTTAAAAAGTCTAGATTCGCCTGTCACACCCCTGTATATATATATATATATATAGATAAACTTCAAAAAAAAACCCCAATGAAATATAACGTTTGTGGAGGGAACAAAATATTTATATCTTTTTTTTGGTGTTTAATGTTTCTAAAAAGAATGGCTGTATGTAATAAAAAAGAATGATAACAAATAGGATTTGAAGAGAAATTATTCGTAGAGGGCGACAAGGTTTTTTTCCATTTATTTATTTATAATCCATTAATCATTCTTCCAAAATTTATTTTATCTCAAAGAACCTCAAAAGAAAGGTTACTTTTTTATAGAAGATAAATTAAGACCTTCATACTGCCTACTTTTAGGACTTTTGGGGATTGTTAATTTTAAATTGAGGGGAATATGGCCCAATAATAATAGTAAAATTGAGTTAAATATTTTGGACTTTATATTATATTATCATTGATCCAGCACTATAATAGGAAAAACACAACTATGATCATATAGGTATATGATTGCAAATACATAAAAAACAACAAATATAAGTAACATTTGTATAGAAATTACAAATTAATGATAAAAATTACTTTATTGTGTATTATTACACAATTAATTTGGACAAATCATGTAAACCAAATAATTTTCCTTTGTTCTTTTATTTTAATAACAAAATAAATATATATAGCATTTTACATGACGATTTGGATAATTCAAAACAGGAAGGAATGCTTCATATTCCTATTACTTATAATGTTTAGATAGTAAGACATCCGATTCGTCTTAAAATGGAGACCTACCTTCCTCTTGACGAAAATAATCAAAGATAACCTCAAATCCCATAACTCTTGGCTATAATGCTCATATTCGTGGCGAATAAAAAAACTTTTTTGATGGTATTTACTATAATAAAAAAGGGCCTATCTTTTTTTATTTGGCTTAAAATATTTACGATATATGATTAAACAAAATATAATCAAATATTTAGGGGAAAGGATTATGTGTATAATATCACTAAACATTCTAGTTTTCATTATTATCCTCCATGAGTAGCCTGTCAACAATTAAAATATAACAAAATATCACAAATAACACTATGTAACAGCATTTTGCCCCTGAGCTGAAATTTATAGTTGAGTTCCATTGTAGATTCCAAAAATGCCACTCAAAATATCGTCCGAATTTATTTTTGGATTTTATGGCCTTTGTTGAACAATCAGAATTTTTCATCATTGCTAGTGTAGGGTTCAGGCCCAGTATCTCGTTTGCCAAGTATGAATAACAAAATGTAGGCTTTATATTTCAAAAGGTTGATCATTTTTTAGTGTTCTATTTAAGCGGCTTTTTTTTTTTGGTTCGAGTCTATTGACAATAATCAATATGCTAATATATATATTATTTTTTTTATATGTCAATGCATTTCAGAACAGTTTTTATAATTCGATATCTGGCATGATAGTATAGAAAAAGATCAATTTAGTAGGGACTAGAGTATGATTATATTTAAGTAAACTACTTTTAGGTGGTCATTGAGGTTGCATTAATATATAGTGTGATTTGTTACGAAGAAAACAAAAACAGGTTTGTCTTTTTATTGACATATAATTATTTACAAGTGTCAAAAATAAATTTATTTTTTAGAGAGTTACTATGATTTGGAAAATTGCATTCCAATATTGTTATCAAATTATTTAAGGAACTTGAAAATAAAAAAGCAAACCTGTTTTTGTTTCTTCGTAACAAATCACAATAATATTTATGCAACCTCAATGAAATCACTAAAAGTAGTTACTTAATATGAACGAAGAATAGCAGGTTGCCCGAGATCTGAAGTTGCGCAGTGAATTTTTTTATCATCGTGGATGCAACCAAGGGTTGCTGTATTTTTTTATGTCCATTCATCAGACAAAGAGTAGAATAAAACTTGCACAGTTATTTGCTTCGTCGTCATGTTGGCGGTTAAAACAAATTTTCAGGTGCCAAGGAGAGGATGGTATATGAGTTCTGGTTTCTCCCTAGAGGGAAAACAATATTTACCATGTGATAAAGTCAAGGTGAGTGTCGTTTATTAATATCATGTGTATGTTAATATGTCACTTTCTAAGGCTAGACTTTCTAGATAACGGGGTTCGCTATGGTTCTTGAAGAAGGCTTTCTTTTGATGAATTCTGATGAATTATATCCACGATCGTATCGGTTTTATACAGGGTGTGCCGTACAATGTCCCAGACCACAGGACACGATGAGCCGCACTCCCATGACATAGATAATGACTTTTATGGATTCATCTGATAGAATGGGTCCAATCATACAGAGTTTATAGATATTTTTATTTAAGAATGTTAAATTTTATTCCATGCCATTGAATTTTTGACGAGTATTCTTTTCAATAAGGAATATGAGTCAATGTTTTTTGAAATAGGAGAGTATGAATTCCTCTCGAATTCTGGATCCAGTGAAGAAGTAATCATACTTTTGTGGTAAACAAAAATGAATACTGATTTTGGCATGTCGATGAAACTTTACTTCTAACATCTTGAAGACAGACACAATCAGGATTAAGTTTCAACAGTCGTTTCATTAAGGCGTGTCTCTTTTTACGGTCACGCCCCCTCTCTGTGTTTTAGATAAGTTATTCTGAGACCATTCCTTTTTTCTTGGACCTGAACCAAAAGCTCTTTAAGATCGTTTTGGACATCTCAGAAGTTTAAAAGAAGGCCCAAATGGGCTGAAAGCCCTAAGTAGACATTTTTTCCTACTGATTTTAAATAAAGACTATTATATATTCTAAAATTATTTATAGTATAAGGAGCATAAAATAGAAATATTGAACATGTCATTTACACATACACCTGATGTCAAAAGCAGGCTTTGAAGGTAATATTTAGAGCATGTATGGAGAACTGTTGTCTACAATAGATAGATAAATAATGTTTATTGAAGATTCAGTTGATTACTTGGAAACATATAAATATGTATTATTACGATCTTACATCAGCAATTCATTTTACAAATGTTTTATGGATAATTGAAAAAAAAACTATACCCTTGTTGAATATTATTTATTTTAGAATCAAGGGTTTTTCTAGTATGTCACTATTGTCTCATTTCTATGTCTCAAACAAACATTTTCAGAAACCTATACACGCTGTTTTTCGCGGCAATTTTTTTGTCGTCTTATTTTACTTCATTTAAGTTGGATATTCATTTGAGTAAGAACACACAGGGAGTACGATAGACGTGTGCGTTGGGCCGTGTTCAACTCTCAATGTTGGGGTGCAGGTTCGAATCCCGAGAGTGGATG